>ML661243.1:2803760-2896055 GCA_007570785.1 Antilocapra americana
TATTATTTATCAGTAGAATGATGGCTTGCTTAAACTCTTTATATATTTAGACCTAGATGTGGCCCTAGTAGATACTTAACTAGACAAAATTTTAACTTAGGCATTTTATTTATCTTCTATATTAGAGAACAGAAATTTAGAATATACTTTAAAGGAAATAAGCCTTAAAAGTTATTTTCTGGGATGCCTGGTAGAGAAATAATTTACTATAAGATGTATTTTATGAAAGGGTATTTGGTGGCTCATGGGTTTTCATCCTAGAAAGTGAAAGCCACCTTCCTATCATAGATATACAAGGCATCCTTATAGCTACCTATAGATTTCTGTTCTATTTACAATATAAAGTGGGCATAATGGGATTGTATCTACAGACAGGGGATAGAGTAGAGATTTGAACTGACCTGCTGTTCCTCATTTTGGAATATTTAAGCTTGACTATAAGAGAGACTTTAGAAAATATGTTGTCAACTCTTGTTATGGACATCTCTGGGCCAGGCAGCCTACCCTTAGCAGGGCTGTGACAGCATGTATGAGAATCGATGTTTAGGGTGAAATAGAAAGGCCAGTTTGGGGCACATTGTGTAAGTAACAGTAGAAGCTCTTCTGATGCCTTTTCTTGAGAAACTATTGAAAAGAATGGTGAGAGCAGGAGAAAAAGACCATTTGCTCCTGAATGCCCAGATTTCTGGGCCTTTGGTACTGTAGGAGATGATGATGGTGGCTGTATCAGTATCAAAGAAAAAGGCACTTCGCAGAAGATGATTAGACTATTCTGGGATCAACATGTAGAATAACCTCTTCCCATTTGCTTAAGCAAATTTGAGAATCCTTAAAGTATTGAAAGAGAAGAACCCTGGGAAAATAATGGACTTTTCAAGATAAACTTCAATGATAGAGAAAATTCATAATTTCCTGGTGGCTCAAGGGGTAAAGAATCCTCCTACAACGCAGGAGACCTAGGCTCGATCCCTGGGTTGGGGAGATCCCCTGGAGAAGGGAAAGGCTACCCACTCCAGTATTCTTGCCTGGAGAATTCTGTGGACTGTATAGTCCATGGGGTCGCAAAGAGCTGGACACAACTGAGCGACTTTCACTTCACTTCATAGTAATTTATATACTGAAAGAAATATAATCTTAAAGTGGTAAAGCAGCATATCAAATGCATACAAACTTATTAAATGTAAGGGGGAAAAGCAATTTAGAGAAGTTTTCCTTTTACTAGCTGACTTTCAAATTCCTTGTTCTACAAAGAAAAGCATTTCTGATTTTTCCAGGTTAGAAGTTATGCAAGATAACTGTGAACTAAAATTACACCATTTTCTCTCTATGAGAAGTGTTTTTTGCAGGTTTACAAACTAAAATGTGGTCAGTATTTTAAAAAGCCAGGAGATAAAATGTTAACTTTTTAAATGTAATATTAATTTTAAACCATTTATCTCAATCATGAATCTGGAAAAGTAAAGTATTTTTATATTGACTTATTTTAAAATTTGAAATAAGGAAGAAGCCTTCAAACAGTTACTTGGGTATTTACACACTATATAGAATTGTCTAAAGCTTTTATAAACTATGCTTTTGACTACATATACAGATTTATATATTATATTACTCACTAGCATAGTATAAGTATGGACCTAAAATTTAACTTAAAATAGCTATAATTTACCTACAGCCATGTATTCACATAGGAAATGAATTATTTTTTTACACTTTTATATATATTATATAAGAGTGATAGTCACTCAGTCATGTCCGACTCTGTGCCTCCAAGGACTGTAGCCCGCCAGGCTCCTCTGTCCATGCAATTCTCCAGGCAAGAATACTGGAGTGGGTTGACATTTCCTTCTCCAAGGTATATTATATATAGTTTTTAACTATTTTCAGTGGCTATAACTATATTGATTGAAGGTAGGTGCTGTAACCCTTACCTTCTAAATGCCACAATAGCTGATGGGGTTCAGGACACTACCCCACATATGGCCCTGTGGCATATTGAATACTTTTAGCTGAAGGAATTTGAGAAAATAGAAGTAGAAAGGTCAGTGAGTTTCCCCTTGCTCTTCTCCTGTGAAACAGGTCAGAAAATCCCCACATGAGAGGTATCTTGCCTATATCCTAAAGAAAGGAACAATCTAATCTCCAAGGTGGAGGAATGATACCAAGAAGAATCTGAATGAATAGACCTTAGTACCCCCAGTTCCTATGATTTATTTTCTTTGCCCTGTCATATCTTTCCATGACTTTCCACTCTTTATCAAAGCCAGCATAAAACCTCTCAGGTTTAACCATTTCTTTGTGTCATCTTTTACTAACGAAAGTTTCCATGCATGCCAGGTAAAATTTACATTCAATAATTCATATGTTTTTTTTTTCCTGTTAATCTGTCTTTGTCAATCTTAACTTTCAGACTCAGGTAAGGATCTCATGAGGGTCAGGGTAAATTTTTCCCTGCTCTACAATAGCATTGCTATATCAAATATTAGGCAGAGAAAACTGTCATTTTACTTAATTTTGATGTGGAGAGTAACTGTTAATACATAAGACTTGTTCCATTAGAACTGGAATAAGCATTAGTAGAGCACTGGGGACAAAAGAGTTTATGTACCTCAGTGTGAACAGTCAAATAAGTTCTTACAATTTCCATCTTCATAGGCAGTACATTACTTATGATTTTAATAAAAAACCTGAAATCTGAAATATCATTACTTCTGGATTGTTGAGAACATGGAAAAATCAATTTGAGATCCACTTAACCTTCAAAAAGCTTTAGTTAGCAACATAGCATAATTATCCATTTAAATAAATGGAAGTCACATATATAAAATCTATTAAAAATATAGACAGCATTTCATCTTCCCATAATATATCAGAAAAGATGTCTCTAAATGCTAAAAACCAAATATGAATTCTCTCATTTAATTTGAATACATCATTTTTAGACAAAAATGATTACTATTTTTAAGAAATTTATTTTTAAAAGATAATATTATGGCATATTAGTTGAAATTTACTTAGAGATCACCCATTGTATGATAAATATGAACTAATGAATATTTTAAAATGTGAAATATTAATACAAACAATATAGTATATATACATTGCAATTGGGTTCAACAGGACAGTTTAAAATGTCTCAGTATTTAGACTACAAAATTTTTCAAAAAATCATATTATCAAACTTAGGCAGAGGACCTTTAAATAGTATAAAAAAGATAGCATAGTCAGTGATAAGGATTCTGAACCAAAGTCCCCAGTTTTTAACTTACAGTAGGCAATTATGTTACTGGAGTGATGAATCAAATTTGTAATGAGCCCACTTTTCCACAGGTGGCCTGAGTTGGCTGGGTATAAAGAAAATGCTTTTAAATAAGCTTCCAGTTAAAGCCACAGATTTGATGAACATTACAGAGGTAAGAGGTACACTCAACCCTCCTACTCTTCTCTACCCACTTTCGGTATTCACTCACTGTGTCCTTTGTGGATATTTATTTTTACTCTTCCTTTTAAGACAGACTATATCTTTGCATTCAGAGATACCTAAGAGAGTGATTTTTCATTTATCCAAACATATCCATTAAGTGCCAACTCTGTGTCAGGTATCTTCTAGGTTCTGAGGATACAGTACTTAATATGGACACAAAATCACTGGGTCATGTCTTACATGGAGATTACAGTTTGGTGGGAAAGCATCCATAAGCAAATACAATTTCTTAAACACCAATTGAAAAGCATGAAATGCAAAGCACAGGTTTTCAAGAGTATATATTTGGGAGACCTAAATTAGACTGTGGGGATATGGGTGGGCCAGGCGTTTGGCAACGCCACTTGATGGATGAAATATTAGAACTCAAACTTGAATAGGCAGAGCCAGAGGAGCACTGAAGTAAGGGTGGGTGAAGGCTCTGAGGAAGATGAGATACTGTGGCTACACAGAGGAGAGAAAAAAGCCTGGACTACCAGAGCCAGTGGAGTAAGGGGGAAATAGGAGGCTGAAGGTTCCTGACTTCTGTAGAGGCCAGATTCTATAGGTCTCTTGCTTTGTTCAGTCGCTCAGTCATGTCTGACCCTTTGCGTCCCCATGGACTGTAGTCTACCAGGCTCCAATGTCCATGAAATTTTCCAGGCAAGAATACTAGAGCAGGTTGACATTTCCTATTCCAAGGGGTCTTCCCAACCCAGGGATTGAACTCGCATCTCTTGCATCTCCTGCATTGGCAGGCATGTTCTTTACCACTAGTGGTACCTGGGAAGCCTCACAGATCTCTCAAGCATTTTGAAATTTTTCTTGAGAAAGATGTAAGTCACTGAAAAGTTTTAAACAGGGAACTGACATCATCTAACTTTTTTTTGCTGCTCAAAGGCATAAAAAGTACTAGCTAAATTAACCCATACATACACATATATAAGTACACACACCTATACTAACAACAATAAGGAAAAACCCTAGGACAAATGCAACATAGCATACTATCCAAATGATAATAAGTCTAATTGTTAGTTCCTAACTACTGATTAGATGAATATATATTATGTAAATATCCAATTAAAGTTTATCTGATAAATTATTAAGAATGTACAGAGTATCAAAGACAGTTAAAAAATAGCAGGTGTTGGGCAATGTATAACTATTGAGACTGGCATATAAATAGTTGTGTTTAGAGTAACATAAGAGTTATGATTAGATAATTTTGAGATTGATGTGTATATTTTAGAATGTCAGTATTATTACTGAATATTCATAGTCTATACACAAAGATGTTAATTAGATCAAGTACCAGTTCCAGCCCTACCTCATATTCGGCTCTCAGCATCATTTATCTTGCAGCAACAATGTATAAGAAACTGTGAGATTAAGTAGAGAAAAAGAAAGTAAATAAAGTGATAAGACATGGTTCATAACCCTCACTGAATTTATAAACTAGTGTTGGGAGACAGATAAATAATAGCAGAGCAATAGTAGCAGGAACTAATGTTTAGTGAACTCTTACAATGAACCAGGCATTGAGCTAAATGTTTCACAAGCATTGACTTATTTACTCCTCCCAATAGCCCTATGATGCATATATGCTGTCAGTAACTCCTTTTTACACATGATGAAATTCACCTCAGGAGGTCTACTGACTTTCTCAGTGCCATCTCCACAGTAAGTGGTAGATTCAGGATTTGAACCTGGGTACCCTTACCACTCCTCCAGATTAAAAAAGTATGAATTTAATCTGGTTTTCTTAATCAGAGAAGAATGACTCTTATTAAAGGAAAGGAGACTAGAAGTTGAAACCACCAAATTTTGTCTTATACTATCATATCTTCTATCTATTCTCCTGATGTTTTATTCATCATCCCTAAAAAATTCTTCACTCACCTCTAAGCGGCCTATGTCCCATCTCCCCTTCCCCGATTAAGATACTGTATAAGTTCTCAAATTTCATTGATTGTTTGGGCATTCACTTTTTTTCTTCCTATGATGTCATAATGTGTGTGCTTAGTTGCTCAGTTGTGTCCGACTCTTTGCTACTCCATGGACTGAATGTAGCTCACCAGGCTCCTCTGCCCTTGGAATTTTCCAGACAAGAATACTGGAGCAGGTTGCCATTTTCTACTCCAGGAGATCATTAAATCTTAATAACTTTGTATACTTTATCTTCATGGGCTTCCCAAGTGGTGCTCGCAGTAAAGAACCTTCCTGCCAATGCAGGAGATGTAAGAGACACGGGTTCGATCTCTGGGTTAGGAAGAGCCCCTGGAGGAAGGCACAGCAACCCGCTCCAGCATTCTTGCCTGAAGAATCCCCATGGACCAAGGGGCCAGGCGGGCTACAGTCCATAGGATAGCAAAGAATCAGACATGACTGAACTATCTTAGCCCGCATGCATACCTTACCTTCACAGTAATCTGTCTAGTATCAGTTTTACTGACTCAGCTATTGAATCCAGGGACGTGGAAGGCAAGTCTTCCCTTCCCTACACCTGGAAAGGTGTTGAATGCATGATAAGGTTTTCAAGTTTTCTTTGCAGGTAATGGCTAATCAATGGTTTTCATACAGAGGAACAATATAATCTCACCTGCAGCAGAGGGAAGGATGGTTTGAAGAGATGAGACACTGAACCCTGGGAGAGCATCTAGACAGCCAAGGACATAGCATGTGAACAGAAAGTAGAAGATGGATATAAGAAATATGGAGGGGGTAGAGTCCATGGGACATGGTGACTGACTAGATGTTACTTGTTAGAGAGAGGGAAGTAATGGGTTGGCCAAAACGTTCAGCTTTTCCCATAAGTTGCTATGGAGAAATCTGAATAATCATTTGGGTTAGCCCCATATTAAGGATACTTGAGTTCTCCTGCCTGAGTAACTCAGAGTGTGTCTTGTGTATACTTGTTTTTTTTTGTTTACTAAGGAGATATTTTATTAAATTTATTTCTACTGAACATCAATTGCTTACAGATGTTAAGGAGAATGATGGCACAATATTTAAAGAGTTTTAACAACTAATAGGATGAAAAATCCTTTTTATACATTAATATTATTTCTCATCAAAGTAATACATGCATACAGTAAAAATTAAAATAGCAGAGAAAGGCATTTAATAAAAAGCAATAGTTTCCTACCTTAGCCCTGACTACTTTTTGGCCTGCTCCTGTCTTTATTTCTTATAGTTGTTCCTAATTCTATTGATTTATTTGTATTTTTCAAATGTAATTCAGCCTTCTTCTTTTTTTAAAAGAATTATTTATTTTTGGTCATATCACTGGCATGCAGCATCTTAGTTCCCTGAATAGGGTTTGTACCACGATCTCCTGCATTGCAGCTCAGAGTCTTAACCACTGGACCACCAAGGAAGTCCCCCAATTCTGTTTTAAAAAGAGTTGGTACAGAGCCAGTGTGTCCCAGACAGTTTTCACTCTGAACATATAGATGTCTGGCCTGATCATCATGTGCCTATGCCACAATATTAATAGTTGTCAAATATTTTTAATATTAAGGCCATATAAATAATAGAATTTGGGCTTTCCTGCTGGCTCAGTGGTAGACAATCTGCCTGCAGTGTAAGAGAACACCTGCAATGCACGAGATACAGGTTCGATCCCTTGGTCGAGAAGATCTCCTGGAGACGAAAATGGCATCCCACTCCAGTACTCTTGTTTTTTAATAGAACTTGGGAGACAAGAAAGGGAACATTATTTCAAGTGGGTAGAGCAGGTAAAGAGGGAGAATACTGAGTAGTTTTGAACAGACTGAGCTTGAGATAGCTAGGAAATACTGGGATGGTAATAACCAACGGGCAGTTGGAAGGAGTGGCTTAGATAACTTGGAGATCAGCTCATATGGCAAGAGTGAGAACTGCAAAGCCAAGGCCAACGGAGCAAAGATCTTTCCTTATCCATTCAGATCTACATCAGGACAGTGCCTCAAAAGTGCTCTCCAACATGCTTGTGGGTTCAGTGAACATGCCCTTAGCCTGAATACGGTTGGCCCTGATATGTTCCCTCCAAACAGAAACTATTCTGGGGTTATAACTGCAGCTAAAAGAGCAAAATATCAGATCCCTGAGACTGTGCTAACAGTTTTCAATGATCTTAAAAGATCATTTTACTACAAATGTCAATGAAGCAAAATATGTAGTCAGTGTGAATTTTGATAAAGGGTATGTCCCTGAGGAATTAAGTTTTATTGTTTCAGGTAGTGACAGAGTGAAAGTATAAAGGAATTTGAGATATATTACTACAGACTCAAGAATAACTATATACAGCTATGAAATTCGTTATAAATGGTGATGCTGAATATCTGAGAATCCCCGCTGCTCATTATTATTAGGTGCCCTTTAGGTTTTTAATTTTTAGTTTGTACTATACCAGGTAATTCTGCTACTCTGTCTGCTACTCAGAAATCAATGTCTAGGTATTTGGGATTGATTGTTTACTATAAACTGATTCTCTGAATTCTTTGGGCATTTAAGTTTTCGATTTTTCCTACACTTGTTTTCAAGTGCTGTTTCAAATTTGGGGATTAGTGTACTGAACTGTAAATAGTTTTCAACCATGCATTCTGAATTCAAGTGGTAGTTTCAAATTCAGTGGATAATACTTTATTATTTCTTACTTATCTTTCCTTATCTAAAATCACCAATGAGGCAAAGAAGTAATAACAAAAAGGAAAAAGTATTCCAAGCCAAGTTTACTCATAAAGATAAAAGTCAGCTCTGTTTTTGAAAGACCTATAAACTGAGGCAAAGATTTAATCCCCCTTTTTTTTGCATGGGGAAGAGGATTTATTTCCCTCAATTGCAAAACAGAGAAAAAAGAGTAGAAATTCTATAAGGTTCCTCCCAGCTATAAAATGCTAGATTCCATAAGTATTCAGAAAAAAGGGAAGCACTTGAGAAACAGTGAATACTTTGAGATTTCTATAATGGAAATACTTGAATTTATTATTTAAGCTAGTTGCTCAATTTTATATTAAATCTTCTGATTCTTGATTGAAGGCAGCTGATGGTAAAATATATTATGCCCATCTTTTGTGTGTCCTATGATTTCTAAAAAAGATAAGAATCTAGTAAGTGCAGGGCAATGTCATCCTGAATTCAACCCACAATAAACTATCCCAGGTGGCACAGTGGTAAAGAATTCACCTGCAATGTAGGAGGCTGGGATGGGGAGACCTGGCTTCAATCCCTGGATTGGGAAGATCCCCTGGAGAAAGGAATGGCAACCCACTCCAGTATTCTTTCCTGGAGAATCCCATCAACAGAGGAGCCTAGAGGGCTATAGTCCATGGGGTTGCAAAGAGTCAGACAGGACTTAGCAACTGAACAACAGCACAACAACAAATTATCTCAAAAAGAGATATGTTACTCTATATTAACATTACGGCATGTAAACACAACTTCTTATTTCTAACCCAACTGCTTATTGACAACTCTTATTTCTTTTCAGTCTGGGCTGTTTGTTATCCCTGACATTAAACTTTCAACTCCTAGTTCTCTAATCGTTGAAGATCTATGCTCACTTATCAGAATCTATTCATACCATCACCTTACATAAATTTTATTTCGATGATCATGGAACCCTAACCCTAAGTCTAATCTCTTCTTCACCTAATAAAATTTTTTCACAAGGTTGAAAACAAGTTCATTTCAGGATATAAAGCATATTAATCTAACATTTCAGTCATGGTAGCCAAACATTTCAGATTGTTTCCCTGTATTTATTCAATATGGTCAGTTATTCTGGACCAACTCTAGGCTAGAAATTGTACTGGGAAAATATTCTTGCTACACTAGAATTTTCCGAGGCAAAGCTGTTTTTCTTGCACCACATTTCTTATACTTTTTAGCAACTCCATCTATTTTTTAAGGTTCACTAAATATGTATGTATGTGCATGTATGGATCCATGTATGTACGTGTATACATACCTATGGAAGAATTGATTACTTTTGCTGCATTGTTAATGGATGCTGTATTTTCTCTAGTATCAATGTATGTCTTCAATAGGAAACTGCATTATTTAATGCTGAAAGACATTTTTAGACATTTTCTATAGCAGAAGCTATTCAAATACAGTGGCATAACTTTCAAACAACACATTCCTTTTCTTTTCTCTCCTTTGTTGGAAAGATAAAAATGTGCCCTGTGAAAGTTTTCTGCTTTAGGAAAACAAACAATAACAAAATGATTTCAGTAGCATTGCATTTGTGACATGCATTCCCATGTTCATTACAGCATCATTCACAATAGCCAAGAAGTGGAAACAATCTAAATGTCTCATGAATGAATGAATAACGAATATGTGGAATATACATACAATGGAATACTATTCAATTACACAAAAGAAGGAAGTCTGTCATATGCTATAACATGGATGTAACCTAGAGGATATTATACTAAGTCAAAAAAGCCAGACACAGAAGGACAAATACTGCATGATACCATTTATGTCAAGTATCTAATAAAGTAGTCAAACTCCTAGAAACAAAATATAATGATGGTTTCCAAGGGCTGAGGGAGGGGAAAATGGGGAGTTGCCTCACAATGCATACAGAATTTAAGTCACGCAAGACGAACAAATTTCTAGAGATTGTAAGTAGCTCTTGGGAAACTGTCCTCAGCAGGAAGTGCCCATCCTTGTCACTTTAACAAAGCTATATACTGTAATTAACTTTTAACCTAGCACCCCCATGCTCTACTCATCTCCAGCCCCAGCACACCTTTCAAATCTTTGAATCACACAATGGATTCTTTAGTGACTGAGTCACAAGGGAAGTCCAATCACACAATCCCTTGCCTAAATCGGATCTTTTCATAGATCAAAGAAGTAGGAATAAAAAATAAGTAAATAACAGATGATCAGATCTCTTCACTAGCTTCCCCATCAGTAATCTCATGAACAAACTGAGTGACCAAACTGTGAACAAGATAATGTCTAGAGGAAGATCACGAGGAGTCAACAGCCTGCACACAAGACTGCACACAGTGGGGGATAGTGATGACTCTGAACCTCTATTTCAAGGATTCACTGGGATGACTTCTTGCCTTTCCTTTAAAACTTTCACGGGCAAGCATAATCTTTCAAGGTGGTTTTCCAGGCACACCAAGACCACAATCTCCCCAGATTGCCAGCATTTTGATTAAAGACAACTTTCCTCTCTACCAACGCTTTTGATTTTGTAAGTGTCGAGAAGCAGGGCCCAATTCAGTCAGTACTAAGATCTGCTATATTACGTTGTGCTGATAGTAAAGAATACTGTATTATACACTTAAACTGTTGTTAAGAGGGTAGATCTCATTTTTCATAATTTTTACCACAATTTTAAAAAGGGTCAACTTCTATTGAGGTCATTAACTCTACACACAGACACACAAACATATACATATACTGAATCTAAAATTTTGCTTGAATATCTGAGTTCTCTGCAAATTCAAGATAGAATGGCCAATGGCTTTCTCCTCCCCTCCCCTCCGCCTCACTATTCTAGGTCAATTTAGTATATGGACTTTGCTTACAAGCCCAGAACAGTGTGTGTGTGTGTGTGTGTGTGTGTGTGTGTGTGTGTCTAGAAATGAAGGGGGACAGAAAAAATGCCAGTGATGCACCTAGATAAACTTTGAGACTCACATTTTAGAGCTACTTTGTGACAATGCAAGAGAAGGATTCTAAATGTTAGGCAGAGTTACCCAGGGAACAGCAAAGGACAACAGAAACATTCTGTGATTCTATGATTAAGCTGGCTCTAAGAGAACCTGGCTGGCTCCCTGTGGTGTGCCCTCCCCTGTGTAACAGCTGGGTGCCCTGGAAGACGTGTTGCTGCCTGAAAATGCTGGAGGTAGTCATTGGCTGGTCTAAGGAAACTGAGATGTTCCTACAAAAGCTCTACATAAGGCTAAACAAGTGACGGAATAGGTTATATATACCAGTGCCCAGTTTAGTGAAAGTCTCAAAACCAAAAACACCACTTGTTAATGTATGCTTCTTTTGTACATTACTATTTAAATCACTCTGATACATAAGATTTTGTGTTTGTTTTAAAGTGAGTACTTTCCCTTTGGGCTTCCCTAGCAGCTCAGATGGTAAAGCGTCTGCCTACAATGTGGGAGACCTGGGTTCGAGCCCTGAGTTGGGAAGATTCCCCTGGAGAAGGTTTAGCATCTCAGGGTATTCATTTTAGTGGCAGGGGGAGTAGCTGGCAATAATTTTCACTTCTTTCTATATACAAACAAAAATATATCTCTTTTATCCACAAATGCCCAGGCATTCTCAAGACATAAGAGCAAAGTGTGCCAAAATGTTAGGCTGTTAGTTATTTTGCATAAAACACACATCCAAACACGTATTCACTGAATAGCAGATGGCAGAGAAAAGAAAATCAGTTAGATTGCAGTGTGGGTGAAACAGACTCAGTAAGTTCTGTAAAGATGGAAACCTGAGCATAAGAGACACCATATTGAGTAAGCAAATGGAATGTCTAATCTGATTCTTTCATCTTTACTGCTTATGATTTATCCTGTCTCTATAAATACATTTTCATTTTTATCTTAATGCCTTAAAGTTACTTTTGGATAGAAAAGGGAGATAGAAATAATATATTTATATAGTTATACATCTTGGGAAATGTTTAGTCTAGGAACAAAGACTTCTAATGATGCACAATGCTTCCTAACATTCATTAGTGGATGAAAATTAATTTAGATAAAACTACTCAAGTCCTGAGCTTCCCAGGTGGCTCTGCTAAAGAATCTGCCTGCCAATGTAGGAGACACAGGAGATGGGGGTTCCATCTCTGTGTCGGGAAGATCCCTGGAGAAGGAAATGGCAACCCGCTGCCATATTCTTTCCTGGAAAATTTCATGGACAGAGGAGCCTGGCGAGCTACAGTCCAGGGGGTTGCAAATTGCTGGAAATGAATGAGTGACTGAGCAAGCATGTGTGCCCTCATGTACTGGTCAAAAAAAATGATGAATATGGCTCTACAGTCTAACATATATGAGATGTAGACATATATTCTAAGATACATTCATTTTATGAATCAAGTTAATAGAATATTTATATAATATTATTCAGCTTATAAATCTTTCTTCCCAGTAAAAATAAAAGTAGAAAATAAGGACAAATACCTAAAAATAACATGTGGATAAAGAAAATATTTGCACATTTACTACTGATTTAAAATTTTAAGTTAATATAAGTGACATTTTATTAAAACTGGATTGGAATTGATATACATAAGCTAAATAAGAGCAAAGGCAGATTCTGGATCTAGAGAAAACAGTTAAATGACTTAATACTTAAGGAGCTAATAATACATAAGAACAGAAAAATTATATGATCAAATTAGATGCCCCCAGTACTTATATATATATATTTATATTTATATTATTACAAAACAAAAAAATATAGGCTCCAAGCTAACAACAGGGAAGAAAAGTGATTGCTTCTGGAGGGTTATTCTTTGCTTTTAGATGAATCAATAAGGAATTAAGTAAATGGAATTTGGGGCAGGATATGAAAAATTCTATTCAAAAAGGCAATGTCAGTATTGGGTTGGCCAAAAAGTTCATTCAGGTTTTCCGATACGACGTTATGGAAAAATCCAAACAAACTTTTTGGCCAACCCAGTAGTAGGGAAATGTCAACTTTGACAAAGGGTTAAATACATAACAAAGAAATTTCCAAAGCCTGCAGATACTTGTTCATAAAAGTATCTGGTGAACATTCTTATATTTCAGAACGCAGGCACAGAAATGATAGTATAACTATTCCGTTTGTAAGTGGTGGGAATTCTTCTCAACTAGATTTTCAAATTGTCCAATGAAACAACCTCCTTCTCTCATTTACTTTAATCTGCTGGTGCTACTCTTTTCTAGAAATGACCCAGAGACCTCTTCTATGAAAAACAAAGCACTATATACATTGCTCCCCAGGACAGGTGGGCATCAATTACCACGGCAATCCATGAGTGAGTCTGCTATTGTGATGCTGAGCTTAATATATGCACATTTGTCAAGCACAGCTCAGCACAACTGTGGACCCCATCCTGCTTTCCTTTGATGCCAGTTGGCTAAAACCTTAACTCAAGCAGCAATGTTGTCCTTCTGAGACTAGGTTTCATGCCATTCTGGACAAGCTGAAAATGGTATTGTCACAGCCCATTATAATTTTCATGGCAGCCATCTCACAGCCCTAGGAAGCAAGTCTGTTTTGTATGCATAAAAGAAAGTCCCAAGTCTCGGGCAGGTGGGTAGGTGTTTATTTCTGGCTGCAATTTTGCTAAGTTTCTAAATCAGTCTTGCTTTAATTAGGAGTTTTTCTTCTGAGTTATTTTGAAGTTAATAATATATGGCTGTCGCATCCCTTGTACATGTTCCCAAACAGTGATACAAACATTATTAAATCTAATCAGTGTTTACGGGGTATTCCATACGCTACCCACTCTGAATCTTTTGAAATGTCATTTTACTGGATAATGCATAAAGAAAGGTTGGTATATACAATAACATGCTTTTTTTCCTTCATTCAATGATTTTTATGAAAAATTTTCTACAGAAGGTAGTTGCTTTCAATTTGTATTTGACTATCTTTAAAAAAGAATCTTCTGTTTGTTAGTCTTCTATATAATGTATATTTAAATTCACAAAGATGTCCAACTCCAAAGAGTAAAATCATTAATTTTCCCTTCACTAAATTAAAGACCAGAAACAATGCCCAAATGATACAGATCTAATAAAGAAGATCCTGTTAAAATGAGGCCCCTTAGAAGTGTACATTAAGAAATATTTACCAAGAATTGAAAAGCAGGCACCATGCCTAAAATACCTAATGTAACATTAGGAAGAAAACTTGAGCAACACAAAACTTATTTTGCCCAAGACATGTCAGTGACTGCACCACTGTTGTTCATTCCAATATAATGTCCCTTTTGCTCTCTGTATTAACGATGAACTACTAACATTCCATGTGGCCACTAAAAGTAATTCTAACCAGATGATCCTATATTTCTGAAGATGTCTATATGTATTTTCTCTCCTGGAACAATGTTATCAAGTATATTGCTATCTCTAAGAAGCAGGGCTGCTGAGGCAGGCCGTGTACCAAGAAGATACATTATCAATAACAGAAGAGCTAGCTCACCACTCATGTCTGAAGAGGATGCTGTAGCTTGTCCACTTGCCTCTTCATCTATAGCCATGTACACAAATAGTGATCCATCACTAGAGTTACTCTCTTGAAACTGTAAGGTGAGCAATATGTGTTTAAGAAAAACAGTGTGCTTCTATAGTCTTGTATAGATGGTTTAAGTCATCATTGCCTGGAGAGCATAGCAAGAGCTGATCAGTGGTGTTTTACTCTGGACATCAATATATTCCTAAGTCTTAAGCAACACAGGTCTTTTATATTGCACTATTTGTAGGTTCCTCTAGATCTCTCAAACCTTTGTGTTTGAGTATAGGCTATCAATGGAGAAGGAAATGACATCCCACTCCAGTATTCTTGCCTGGAGAATCCCAGGGACAGAGGAGCCTGGTGGGCTGCCATCTATGGGGTCACACAGATTCGGACAGGACTGAAGTGACTTAGCAGCAGCAGCATAGACTATTAAAATATGTCTGTTGGGTTACATGGCAGTAAGAACAAAAATGGAGATGTTATCATTAAAAACAAATCCAAGAGATTTTTTACAAAAAATTGTAAAAGACAGATTTATAAAATTTATGATTTGATTAGTTGATTATATCTACTGTGAACGTGGGGTTGACTGTTTTGTCATTGTACTCATTTTATGATGCTTTCCTATCACTATGGCATTCTCTTCAAAGATGTTATTTAATACCAGTAAACTGTAAAGGAGTTTCTCTTTTTTCTTGTCTCTTTTTGCAAACTTATCCTAAAAAGTACTAGAAATGTGAGATTTCTCTACTGTTTACTTTTATAGTTAAAAGAAGGACAGTCAAAACCTGGCAGGCAGGTACTGTTTTCTATAGTTAATGAAAGGAATTTTATATGAAGTGACAGTGCAGTTGCTATCTGAAAATATTAAATGATACATCTGACTTTTAGCTACATGAGGTATTTGTTCCTTTGATTATAGCTTTCTATATAGAAGTAAACAATGCATCCCTATTCATAAGCCTCCATCTAGACTCCTGCCAGAACCATTAGAGGAAGTGGCTTCCCAAATGGGAATATCATGGAAGTCTTTGAATTACCAGCAAAACACTGATTTTCTTTAAATATATTTTTAAAAGCAGAATCATCTCTAGTCACCAAAGTGTTATAGTTTCCCTTAAAGTTGGTTATTAGTAAAGTCAAATTATAGCGTTAAGATATTTAATACACAACTGAGGGACAAATTTTAGAATTATGTGTAAGTTATTTGAAAAAGCCTCTCTTTCTGTACTTGCTTTTTAAGCACTGGGGAAAAAATTAGAGTAAATGTTAACAGATTTCTATTTGCAAAGGTATATCATAGTTCACAGCAAAATCTAGCGATGCAAATGACCTTTTGGTATTAACAACCTATTTTTCAGTCAGGAAGAAAATCTCAAAGCATCATCTCAAATGTAACAAATTTTCAGGGGTAGGTTTTCGATTGAAAATGTTTTTTCTTCTCCTTCTTGAAAAACTAATCAAAATCAGTAGATTCGTTGGACTCCCAATCCTCTCCAAACGGTACATATTAAACTAGTTAGTGGCTAAGAGTCAGTGATAGTTTCTGGTGTGTTTTCTTTCCATATGCCTTCAGGCACACACATGTAATTTTGTGCTTCAAAGAGTCAGCACTTCATAAAAACAGAGATGAACAGTTATAAAACATATACCAGTACCCTTTGGAAGTAATTAAAAATATGGCATTTCCCTGTGCTTACTTCCTTTCCTTTTGGCATCGCCCCTTCGATATCCTATGTGCAGCTTCCCCTCTAACTCACTAAATAAATTTTATTTCTTTTTTGCTCTCCCCAAAGAATCGCATGGTTAAACTTACAGAAATGTGTCATGAACTATATTATCAGGCTTCTAACTACATTTTAATTGCATTAAAACTAGTAAGAATAAGCTCAGGAGACCACCAGCTCCAATCCACAAGCGATGCAGACTATTGTCTGTTCTGAGAGTGCCCTTTTACTATTTTTAAAAAAAGGTCTCCAAAGTGACAAATATAAACAATATATTTTCACTAGATACAGAGGGATATATGTCTGATGCCTACATTAAAATTTACTTATAGTGCTCAATTCTACTGCTGTGGGTTTTTGTATTTAACATTACCATTTGCTAATCCAAATACTTGAATATAATTGTGTTTTTCCAAATTACACTATGTGCAGATATATTTCTAAAGGTATAAATTAGCATGTCATTTATTTGAGTATGCATAAAATCAAAGCAATTTCCAGTCTGATTTTCAACCAATATTTGAAGGCAACTTTAAAGATCTGGCAAGTGGCTATTTGAAGCACACAAATATGTCAGTTATGAGAATATGCTATTGTTTAGTCACGAAGTCATGTCTGACTGTGACTCCATGGACTGGAGCATGTATGTGAATATGCATGTATGTTTAACTGCTGACATTTTTGCAATCCTATGGACTGTAGCTGGCCAGGCTCCTTGGTCCATGGGATTCCCCAGGCAAGAATATTAGGGTGGGCTGCCATTTCCATCTCCACGGGATCTTCCCAACCCAGGGATTGAACCTGTGTCTCCTGCATTGCAGGCAGATTCTTTACCTCTGAGCGACCAGGGAAGCCCTGTATGTGAATATACAGATAAGCATATGTGTATGTGAATAGGATTATAATTATATATAAATTCTTTTAGAATAGACTCGTGGACTTTGTGGATGAGTGTAAGGGTGGGATGATATGGGAGAAGGGCATTGAAGCATGTTAATTTTCATATGTCTAGTCAATCGCCAGCCCAGGACTGATGCTCGGGGCTGGTGCAGCGAGATTTCCCGGGGGGGGGGGGGGGGGAGGGGGGGGGGTTCCGGAGGGGAAGCATATGTAAACCCATGGTGATATCATGACAATGTATGGCAAAAACAATTAAAAAAATAATAATAAATAAAAAAATTAAAAAAAAGAAAGAACACAAAAATTATTTGAGATGTAGCATGAAAAGGCTAAAAATAAATAAATAAATTCTTTTAACTAATATTATTTATTTTGCAATGACAATATTCTAAAAGGAAACAAAACTTGGAAGAAAACAGGGTACACTGATGATAGTTAGACACGTTTTGTTGTATGCCTGGGGTTATGATAACCTCTAAATATTATATGCTACTTGCATTATTTCAGATTTTAACTGCATAGTAATGTAATCTTTCACATGACAACTTTGATCTCTGACATACATAAAATGAGACAGGTTATGAAGTTCTACTAGATACTTCACCCTTAAATTTGTTGCCACACCACTGCAAATGTAACCTTAATTTCCTAGTATATAACATAAATCAGAGGTTAATTCTCCATCTAGCACTCTCCATTCCAATTTCCAGCTATTAAAGAATTGTTTAATGTTATTCTAAATAGTTCAGCTTAGAAAATGTGCTCCTATTCAGTCGTCTTGTAAATGATGTCATAAAGGATAACTGACAATCAAAGTAGACTCATAAATATTAAATGAAGCAGTAATAAAATCTCTACTAATACCATTTGAAATTAAAGATCTAGCCTTTAATGAAAATAACTTTTATACTCTTCTTTTTACTCCTTCTAGGATGAATATAATGTTATATATTTCAAGTAAAAGGAAGGATCCTTTGTTGAACTCTCAGATTTCAATGTAAGAAATTATCCAAAAGCTCAGATTGACCTACATACAATGTAACCTCACCTTGAGAAATAATTTTGAGGGTGACCAATTTGTTCAAGTTTTCCTGGGACTTCTCAGTTTTTAGCACTGAGAGTCCCATATCTATGGAAACCCTGTGGTGTTGGGCAAAACCTGCAAGGTTGGTTACTGCAGAGGTAACATTCAAACATACGGTCCCTTAGTCTGTTTAAACATTGATGGTTTGAATATTCCACAAAAACAAATAAATAGGCTTTGTTGTTGTTGCTAGAAAATAATGTGACTCTTAGCAGAAACAACAACTTTCAAAGAAAGTATTTAAATGTGTATCATTAGGAACATGGGTGATGTGGTGAATGCTTACTAAGTTCCAAATGGTATACTAGGGATTAATTGTTTTGAAATCATATTATGAGACTTTTACCTTACAGAGGTTTTAAGGTTCTGATGACCTTAAAAGAGCTAAATCTTTCCAATTGGAGTAGAAAAACAATCTTTTTTGTCCAAACTTGATCTATTATATCTTTTTTTTAAAATATTTTTTCTTTACATTATCGTGTTGGTTTTGCCATACACTGACATGAATCTGCCCGCCATGTGTTCCCCTTTCAGAACCCCCCTCCCACCTCCCTCCTGATTCCATATATTATATCTTTTGTGTGAATATACCCTAAAATCTCTACATTGCCATGGAGTGGGCATGAAAAGCAGACTAAAACTTCTTATTTCTTGAAGGAAACATCAAGGCTAGCTGGAGAAACAAGCAAATCCCATATCAAGTTCTGCATAACTTTCTTTTCCCTTACTGTATAACCTGCTTACTCATCAATTTTAGAAAATTCTTAAAATTATGAGTGGAAAACAGTCATGTTCAACATTCTGGATTAAAAGAGTTATTTTTTTAAAAAGAGTGTTTTGAGGACTGTATCAAAAGATAAGATTTTTAATCTGATATTTTCCTTAGAAGGGGAAAAATACAACTACTGTTGCTTATTGAATATTCTTTCATGTTTGAGTCCTTCTGAGAAAGCATTCTGTATTTCTGATTCTACTAATAATACAACTGAGCAGCTTTATCCACACTAAATGTTTCTATAATTTTACCACTATTCTTTCTCCAATGATGGGTGATGTTTAAGACATTGGTGATGCTTTGACATGCTAAAAACTGTAATCAGTTACAGTGGAATGATTACAATCACTGACAAGGCCAGGATACACTGGTTCTTAAAGTAGAAAGAGGTAGAGGTAATTATCATTCCCTTTAGTCACATTTATGCATATGAGCAGTAGTAAAAGTATCTCATTCTTTTGCAAATGCAAAGTGTAATATTCCCTGATTCCACTAATTTTCCTCTGGCATTATTAGTCAAATATATATGTTCACAAAAGACTCATATCTCTAAGATCAGGTTCACTGAGGTTTGCTGTTAATACCGATATTTCTCCCATCAAATCAATGTATGAGTTTTAACAAATGGCTGACTTAACTTGAATTATCATCAGCTAATAGGGGGTGTAAGAGCATCATGTTTATAAACAACTAAAAAATGAACAGTCATTCCTAAGAAAGAAAAATGATATTCAACTCTGAATTTTGCCTTGCAAGAGAAGGTAAGGCATTGAAAAAATGCCCTTGAACCTCTTATTTTAAAACATTTTAATAAGTTATCTAAGTATAAGGAAGTCAATCATAAGAACTACTGACAAACAATGGACACGACTGAAGGACTCATTTTGCAATCAGAAAAGTGGTGGCTAGCCTGTAAAACAAATGAGGACATTTTAACATGTTCACCTGTTTTAGTTCATTTCTTACAGATTATACCCAGAATGGACACAGAATCCTTCTGGTTCAAGCTCAACATAAAGCCATCCTGAATTTTCAGAAAATAATAGCAACACTATGAGAGTCATCATGTAATTCATATTCGAAGCAATTTACTTTCTCATCTTTCCTAGACACCCTGCACTGGTTTTTATTATCTTTCTCTTTCAATTCGTGCTGTTCCCATTATGAAAGCTAGTGCACATCTAACTTTTTCATTTGTTACAGACCCCAACATGTAAACACATTTGTCCCATCTACACATGAGCGTTGCAGATTTTGCTTGAGGCAAGTGAAAACACAGACGGAAAGGAGTCAACTTGTCAAAATATATTTTTCTTCTTAATGTGTAAATAAAGTTTATCTAAATAGGGCTTGAGGTCCAGAGAAAAGTATTGGACTCTCTTGCCTTCGTCAAATTGCCTATGCTCCCTACCCCTAGTCTCCTAGTGTTTCTTTGGTCTTTATATAGCAGGGGGTTTGATGACAAGAAAATGAGAAAAGAAAGAACAGAGGGGAAGGTAAAGAGGAAAGGAAAGAGAAGGACCATTTCCTTCCTTTGTTCATCTTTATACAATTTATATATTGTGATATATTTAAGAAATGATAATATTTGTCTGGCATCCCAGGGTAAATAATTGAGGCTGCTCAGATACTAAGGCAACAGGATCAAGGACACTGGTTACCCCAAGAGCTAAGGGGTCTGACATCTCTTCACAGAGAGTAAAATTTGGGGATCCTCTGCTCTAGAGCTCCAAATTCTATACAATTTAGAAAGATAAATGAAAGATAAAACACCACAGAATCAACTGTAATTGAAATGCTTATCTGATTTAGGGCATCAGAAACAAATATAAGTAGAGAGTTTAATGGATGCAAGCTGGTTATTTAGGCAAATTCACATTCACATCATCACAATAAATATGTGAAGCTGCTTTTCCCATTTTTTTTTTAAAGACCAATGATGCCAAAATAGTTGAATAGAATTCACATTCTTATAATTAAATGTTTGGTCATCCCCTGCAACAGGCACTGTCAAAAGTCATTCATTTGATCATGACAATTGAGAAACTTCTGCAGAGGGTTTTTGCTGATAGATGATGTAAGCATCATCTAAGGGCAGACTGGAAATTTCCATCCAGAATTCTCTTATATCAAAACAAATATCATGTCTTTTACTAAAGCTATAGTTTAAAAAATTCCTTAATCCAAAGAATGCTTTCATTTCACACAGCCTCACTTACATAAAAACATAAAACAGATAAAAATGGATTTGCTCTGTGTGAGGATGTGTGTAGGGGGATGGAAGTGGAGGGCGGTAAGGTCTCCATCTCATCATCAACCTCCCGCGCCTCTTGGGAGATATCCCTAGGACACCTTGGAACACACTTAAGAAACAAGTGCATTGAATCATGAAACCATGTAATTTACATCTACTTACAAGCTAATTTCCAGTAAAAACAGGATTTAAAATAAAAAAATACCTGTTACATCACATCATGTCACATTTCTTGTTTTATTTGTGCACTTGTTTTATTTTCCTTACTGGGTCTTTACAGGCAGAGGAAAGAAGGATGAGAGTTTAATAAAAAGGAGAGAATGATAAATAACATTTAGCATAGAGTCAACAGTGATATATTAAGGTAGATTTCTATACTAAAGAAAGAATATTGCTTCTCATCATACTTTTCTAAGGGAAAAAATTGTTAAAGATGTGGACTAATTTGCTGCCAAGGATTGCTTCAACTGTAACATTGCCCAGAAACAAAACCAAGTCTGCCTTCCAACAACTTGGGGCACAGCTTATGTTAATACACAACACGTTATCTTGAAAATGTAGCTTGAGCAAACAGCTTTTATGGTTACTAAATTAGGACATCCTGAATGATACATATAAGTATTCCTATAAAGTCTCTAACACTTTTTCAGTCCAATTCTATTTTTTACCTTATGAATTCATATGCAGAAGAAGAAATCAGCCCTCATAATAGACAAAGATATGTATCACAGAGACTGCTAGTCAGGCAAAAAGATAACATCAGGCCACCCGATAGACCCTTACCTTTTACTTGTCCTAGATGAATACTCTGAATCCTTTAAAAAGTATATTATCAGCACTCTTGACAAATAGCTAGTAATGTTTGCTAATTTCTGATTTAAATGTAAGTCGGCAGTATAGATTTTCCACAAAGTTATATTCTGCTCTTGATGAACTTGCCTCATATCTTTAATGGACCTAAAGGAAATACATGGTCAAGTTTACTGTCACTTTTCTGGATGTATACCATTCTCCTAGCCAGGCCATTCAAGTAAGTCAAGATATAAACATTGTTCAACTAGGGCTTGTGTGTATCTACCTTCATTGTTTCCTGAGAGCAGACTTACAAAATGGTAACATTACTTCACAGTCCTATTTTCCACACTTAATCACAGAATATAAAGATACTCTTTCCACATTGTATGGACCAATGCAAGCAGTCTAGCGGAATCCTAACTAATTCAGAATGACAGAAAGACATGAAAGAATAAAATAAAACAGGAAGAAAATGAGCTAGGACAATAAAAGTTGACAGATGTGGTATAAGGATACCAAATATTGAAATCACATATTTTAAATGGCATTTTATAAAAGATACAAGCAACACTCTGTCCTTCTAACATGAAGATGATCATGCTGATCTCATATCAATCAGTTTAACAGTACTTGGTTACTTTTGCCATCAATGAGCACAGATCTACAATGAATCATACATGTTATTGCCTAGTGACCACTTGTGACTACTGGTATACAGCAACAAAATAGTTGGCAGAAATTAATTCAATGTCTGGGAAAATAAAGCTAATTAGGTCAAGCAGGCCTTAAACTAAGAGCCTTAGGGTCTTCATCATCTCAGTTAATGGCCACTTGATTCTTACCAACTACTTAGGTCAAAAGCCTTGGGATTTTTCCTTGAATCTTCTCCTGTTTCTTATATCCATTCTCTTACTTTAGTAAAATTCTATCCATACTACTTTCAAAAGATTAGAAAGAACTATTATTAGAATTTTATTGATCACAAATGGTCATATATTGGCAATTTCATATAGTTCAGACTGACATATGCAGATATTTAATCATTTTTCACAGCCTCGATTAATACAACCCTAGTCAAAGCCACCATTATTTCTAATATCTGCATTATTTCAATAACTTCCTAGCTGGTCTCCCTGCTTCCAACATGCCACACCGATCAGTCTGCTCTTAACACAGCAGTAAGAGTGATTTTGGCAATACCTAGGTAAGAGCTTAGGTATGTGGATGTGAGAGTTGGACCATAACAAAGGCTGAGCACCAAAGAATGGATGCTTTTGAACTGTGGTGTTGGAGAAGACTCTTGAGAGTCCCTTGGACTGCAAGAAGATCCAACCAGTCCATCCTAAAGGAGATCAGTCCTGAATATTCATTGGAAGGACTGGTGCTGAAGCTGAAGCTCCAGTACTTCGGCCACCTGATACGAAGAACTTACTCATTGGAGAAGACCCTGATGCTGGGAAAGATTGTGGGCAGGAGGAGAAGGGGATGACAGAGGATGAGATGGTTGGATGGCATCACTGACTCGATGGACATGAGTTTGAGCAAGCTTCAGGAGTTGGTGGTGGACAGGGAAGCCTGGCGTGCTGCAGCCCAAGGAGCCACACAGAGTCAGACATGAATGAGCAGCTGAACTGAACTGAGGTAAGAGCATGTCTTTTTTTCTTGCAAAAGTGTCTCATCTTTCTTTTAATGAAAGCTCAGGTCCTTATTTGAGCTTCCCTGGGGGTTCAGCAGTAAAAGAATCCGCCTGCCAAGCAGGAGATGGAAAGGAAATGGCAACCCATTCCAGTATTCTTGCCTGGGAAATTCCATGGACAAAGGAGCCTGAGGGGCTACAGAGCACAGGGTCACAAATAGTTGGACATGACTTAGTGACTAAACAACAACAGGTCCTTAGTCATGAGGCCCTACATCATTTGAGTGTACAACTCCCTCCTTCAGGGAGAAGGCCCTTATCTTCAATTGGTCTTCCTCTCATTTAGTTTGTTCTAGGTACCCTGAACTCACTAATTTTCCTGGAACACACCAGGCATACTTTTGCCTCAGAGCCTTTTCACTTGCTCTTGCCTCTGCCTGGAATGCTCCTTCTCCATATATATGCATGATCTACTTCATTTAGATCCTTATTTCAAAGTCACCATGTCAAGGAAGCTTTCGTTGGCTACTCTATCTCTAATGCTGACATACCCTCAACTCCTTTCTTGGTTTCTTTTCCCCATGGCAATAATCATCAGTTGACACACTCTACAATTGAATTTTTTTTCTTGTTCCTTAATTTTTATCTGTTCTGGGTGCTATGGAGTCCCTAGAGTCTATAATAGTGTCAAGCACATTAGCAGGTACTCAGTAACTTTTTCCTGAATGAATGAATGGGTCTTAAAACTTAAGCTGGTAAGTGCTCAGTTGCTTAGTCATGTCTGACTCTTTGCAATCCCTTGGACCATAGTCTGCCTGATTCTCAGTCCATGGGAATTTTCAGGCAATACTAGAGTGAGTTTCCCTTTATTTCTGCAAGGGATCTTCTCGACCCAGGAATGGAACTCATGTCTCCTACACTGGCAGGCGGATTCTTTACCACTAAGCCATCTGGGAAGCCAGCTTAAGCTGATCAGTTAATTCACCCTTTATTCTGTTCTTCAAAACCCATTCATAATGAGTCTTTGCAGGAAATTTTGTCCTTCTGCTTATTCAGAGTAAGGAAATCTCATTTGACCCATGAGTTGTTAAGTGTTACTCTAGGAGGGCACAAGACTAAGCAATATACAGAAGATTTCTCTCAGTTTCTCAAAACCAGTCTAATAATTTCTTTCCCTTTCCTTTCCTTTCGTTTTTTCACTCCAGGAAGGTCATGATTGATTGTCCAGCAACTTTCTTGCAATATCAAGATTAGAACTGGCAGAGAAGAAATAGGTTTGTGAAGTCACAATGCCTTGGGTCCTAAAACTGTTTCCTGGGTTTCTTCACCCAAATGGCTCTCACAAAGACTCAAAGAGATCCTTCACAAGAGGAGATGAAATCTTAGCCAGAATATCCACAGTTTTGTGTTACTGCACTGTCATCTATGAAAGTGGTTGAAAACTGACCAGGAGTTAGATAAAGCACCTTCTTGGGAGACATAAGAAAAGCTGCCAGGAAACATTCTGGTGGCTGTAAAGAGATTCAGAGAAATATTGTTCTTGAAATGTTATTTATAAAGCATTTTCTACAGCAACACTGGCAAAAGAAACCATTTAAAAAGTGTAGTTACAATTTCTTCAGGTTCTTCTATGACAAAGTTACCTTATTGCTAAAGCTCATGTGACATTATAAAATATTACCTTTGGCAGGCGCTTCATTATTATTTAAGCCTTGAGAATACATCAATGAAAACTGGGTTTAAAAAAAGTAAAATGGAGCAAGCCACTGATAAAAATGTTCAACCAAAATCTGCTAGCAGACGCTTTTTTACACATAGGACCTTTAGGTGGTATAGAAGTGAGGGCAAAGTGGAGAATAACAAGCAAAGCAAAGGGGGCAGGATCTGAGGATTACAGTATCCCTGCCACTTCAGATATGAAGGATCTTAATAAACACAGTGAGGAAAATTAAAAAAAATAAACACAGTGAGGCAAGATTTCTGATCTGGAAGTGAGTCAAGGTTTATCTGTAAGATGAGAGTCAGTTAAGCAGTAAAGAAACCCTCTTTCATTTAATTATGAAGGTATATGGCTTAGGCCTAGGTTATTCTATTTTTTTCAACCTTGCTTCAGTTTTTTTTTCTTTTTCATCATTGCTAATATGCATGTCTAGTTAATTAGTGTTTATACAGTAGTGACACCACTTGAAAATATTTCCTTTCACTGTCAAAAACTTACTGGAAAGTAGATGACAATATTATCTCTGACCAAAAGAAAGCAGGAGTGGCAATACTCATATCAGATAAAGTAGACTTTAAAATAAAGGCTGTGAAAAGAGATAAAGATGGGCATTACATAATGATCAAAGGATCAATCCAAGAAGAAGAAATAACAATTATAAATATTTATGCACCTAACATAGGAGCTCCACAATATGTAAGGCAAATGCTAACAAGTATGAAAGGGGAAATCAACAACAACACAATAATAGTGGGAGACTTTAATACACCACTCACACCAATGGACAGATCAACTAGACAGAAAAGTAACAAGGAAATTCAAACTTAAAATTATACAATAGACCAACTAGACCTAATTGATATCTATAGGTCATTCCACCACAAAACAAGGAATTTCACCTTTTTCTCAAGCGCACATGGGACCTTCTCCAGGATAGATCACATCCTGGGCCATAAATCTAGCCTTGGTAAATTCAAAAATATTGAAATCATTCCAAGAATCTTTTCTGACCACAATGCAGTGAGATTAGATATCAATTACAGGAGAAAACCAATCAAAACTTCCAACATATGGAGGCTCAACAACACACTGCTGAATAACCAACAAATCACAGAAGAAATCAAAAATGAAATTCAGTTATGCATAGAAATGAATGAAAATGAAAACACAACAACCCAAAACCTATGGGACACAGTAAAAGTAGTACTAAGGGGAAAGTTCATAGCAATACAAGCTCACCTCAGGAAACAAGAAAAAAGTCAAATAAATAACCTTACTTTACACCTAAAGCAACTAGAAAAGGAAGAAATGCAGAAGCCCAGGGTTAGTAGAAGGAAAGAAATCTTAAAGATCAGGGCAGAAATAAATGCAAAGGAAACAAAAAAGACCATAGCAAAAATTGACAAAGCCAAAAGCTGGTTCTTTGAGAAGATAAATAAAATTGACAAACCATTAGCCAGACTCATCAAGAAACAAAGGGAGAAGAACCAAACCAACAGAATTAGAAATGAAAACGGAGAGATCACAACAGAGAGAATCTATATGATCTGCTGTTCAAGCCACCTGAGGTACAAATACTACCCTAATGCCAGCTTGCTGAATGGCAGTTATAAAAATACTAGGTAGAAACAACCAATGTCTAAACCAGATTTAGTCATGCCAATCTAGTCCTTGGTTATACTTTCTTACAGCTAATAGCCCTATGTGCTAATTAAACTTAAACAACTCATGCTTATTCTATTCTTTGTTCAGACCAAATCTGAAATCTATAAACGCTTAGTAAATATTAAGACAAAATAAAAGACAACATATACCTGGCTTCATAATTTCAGGCAATATCAATTGTTCATGACTCACATTTAATTTATAGTCCTTTCCCAATCAACTGATCATGCAATTCTCATAAAAGATTACTATCATTCTTTCACAGAAGGGATTCCCTTCCTGACAAAGGGCTGGTTTGCCAAATAAAATGGAAGGACTAAACCTGAAAGGCAGGCGAACAATACTAGTTTTTGCAAAAAAGTTATTTTCACTTTCTTTAATCTCTATAGTCAGCTATGACTATATCTGTCTTTCTTTAATTGAAATATAATTGATTTACAATGTTGTGTTAGTTTCAGGTGTACACAAAGTGACTCAGTTATACACACACACACACACACACACACACACATATTCTTTTCCATTATAGGCTATTACAAAATATTGAGTAAGTTCTATGTGTTATACAGTAGGTCCTTGCTAGTCATCTATTTTATTTATAGTAGGGCATATATGTTATAATCCCAAACTTGTAATTTATTCATCCTCCCCTTTCCCCTTTGGTAACCATGAGTTTACTTTCTATGCTGTGAGCCTATTTCTGTTTTGTATATAAGTTCCTTTGTATCACTTTTTAAAGATTCCGTATATAAGTGATAGTGTATGATATTTATCTTTCTCTATGTGGCTTACTTCACTTAGATTTCTGTCTTATAGGAATAAACTTCTAGCTTCCCAGGGCAAGGGGTCTGTAACTGGCAAAATCATTTAATATTGGCTTTTTCTTCATGTCTGTCCCCTCACAGTAATGCTCTGCTAAAAAATCTGACTTATACATTTAATAAAAACTTCCTGAGGTGCTCAAGTCTCTGAGGGGCTAGCCTCAATGGACATTTTTAACCTTATTTTGTACTATATCTCATCCATAATCCATTATCTATCTAATCATCCAACTGAATATAACAATCTCCATGCAACCCCATGGACTGTAGCCCACCAGGTTTTTCTGTCCATGGAATCTCTAGGCAAGAATATTGCAGTGGGTTGCCATTCCCTTCTCCAAGGGATCTTCCTGACTCAGGGATCAATCCCAGGTCTCCTGCATTTCAGGCAGATTCTTTACCATCTGAGCCATCAGGGAAACCCAGTGCTGTAATCATTTCAGGTGAACAGCGAAGGGACTCAGCCATACATATATGTATATATCCAGTCTTCCTCAAACCTCCTTCCCATGCCAGCTCCCATATAACACTGAGCAGAGTTCCATGAGCTATACAGTAGGTCCTTCTTGGTTATCCATTTTAAATATAGCAATGTGTACAAGATTCCCTAATTATTTCTTACCCCCAGCAACCATAAATTCATTTTCTAAGTCTGGGATCACTTCTTGGCCTTTCTTAACCATTTCTTTGGTTGGGAAAGAAAGTATTCCACTTCAGATACATAGCTTCAAGTCAGTTTCTTTGTGGTAAAGGATAAAGTTTCAAAGCAAAGTGTTGACATATCACAGGTGCTTGCAGGAAGCTATGTTGATAAGTACAAAAGTACCCATGGAAATACAGATTTGTTACTGAGGTCCTCCAAAAAAAACAAGGCAGTGTCCTAGCCCTCCAGGAGAAAGGGAGTCAGAGAGTGTGTATGCATGTGGAGGAGGGTGAGATTGTTAAAATGACATCAGGGGAGTGGAGAAAGATATTCTTCCAGAATACTTGGTCTGCACTCTTTTTTTCCCTCCCTCCAGATTGAATCCAACATCTTGATAATTCTAAATGTAGTTCAGGGATGAGGAAAGCCCAGTGTCTTCACACATCCCACTAAATGAGACTGTAGAGATTCTAGAAATGCTATATGAATGCTGATGATAGGTGTGTATGAAAGAGAGTAGTGGAACAGCAAGAGGTGAAATTTCCCAATCTGGTGACAGCTTACAATGAGGGGGCAGCAAGTCTATCACTCCTGACCACTACTTCCCCCAATCAATGGCCCTATATTCTCCTTCAGCTTGGAACCAAAAGAGTTACGCTGAATTCCACTGTCTGTACTTCTGCTCTCACTTCCTACAGCATGCTGCATCCTTGGTTAAATCAAGCACTTTTTCTAGTCTGAGAAAGAAGGAGAGAGAAGGAGAGGGAAGGAGAGGAGGAGCCAGTCTGTACCTGATTAGAGATGCCTTCAATGGCACTTGGCTGGCATACTATAAACTAATTACATCAGGTTTCTTGAAGCTTCTTTATGTATGTTCTGTTCATCCTTGTTCAGTTTACTGTATACACAGACCTCTCTGGGACATTTTCAACTTGAAAATGTCATTGGGCATGAGGTCGTTAAAAGCAGCTCCAGGTGAGAAAATCACTACCCAGCACAACTGGCTTATCTGCCCTCGTGACAGATTCCTGCCTCATTGCTTCCCATTCCTTGCCTGTTTTCTTGGCCTGGAATCTCTCAGCTCTGAGTCTTGGCTATGGCATTAGACAGTGCTTCAGCTCAGCCGAGATGAGATATGCTTATTGACTTCGGACATTCTCTCCCTCACTGCATATTAATTTCCCCTGGTCTTCCAGTTGTTCTTCTATCAAGGTATGTTCAGCTACACAGTATTGCCTACTTTGCTATTTCTCCTTGAAAGTGCACACTATTTAAAAACAAACCCCAAATAAAAAATAACACTAGGTCCTTTCTTATAATGAAACAACAATACACAATAACCGGTACATTAAAAAATATAATCCTACTCTGTTGGTAGCAAAATACTCACTTTACAACATCGCAATGACTAGCACAGCATACAGAATGTAATTTCTGAAATGACAGCTTCCTTTCAGTGTTTATATGCAGCGGCATCCTTTATCAAAAAGGAAACAGCTAGAATAAACACAAATCATAGTGACAGCAGGAATCATGCTAGCAACAAACCCATCGAAATGGAATCAAACATCACGAGAACGAACACCATCAGAGAGATATGTACAAGTGAATTTCCCATATGGGAGTCTCTGCAACTTCAATTCGAAACTATGGAACTAGGGCAACTGCTGCAATGTATCTATGCAGGTTTTTCTCAGTGTTATTCTGTTGTTAGTAATAGTTCACAGAGGGTTTTAGGCTGTTAATGGGAGAGTCTTTCATGATCACAGTTTTGCTGCAGTTCCATATTTTTCATATTGCTGTGACAAGCACTCAAGTTCAGCGACAGGGATTTATTTTCTGATCAACGAATTCTATTGTTAAACACCTGGAGGCTGTTTTAAGTCATTTGCACTGCAAATAATATGTTTACAAACTGATAATCCTTGAACAGGGGTTATGGAATGTTAGTGTAAATGGATCACATGTTCCAAAAGCAACAGCTTTCTAATTACTGATAATCAGGCTTGCATTCATGCATAGCTTTATAATGTTCTGAAGTCCTAGGTATAATATAATCCATATTGTTTAGATAGTAGCTAAAAGAATTCTATTCTTTTTTATAGCCAATGACTGCGTATCATCAATGTTTTTTAAAATAATCATATTTAAAAAAAATTCATTTGAAGCAATTCTACTCAGATGGACGAAACTGGAGCCCATTATCCAGAGTGAAGTAAGCCAGAAGCAAAAACAACAATACAGTATATTAACACATATATATGGAATTTAGAAAGACAGTAATGAGAACCCAACATGGGAGACAACAAAAGGAACGCAGATGTATAGAATAGACTTGTGGACTTTGTGGATGAGGGTAAGGGTGGGATGATATGGGAGAAGGGCATTGAAGCATGTTAATGTCATGTGTCTAATCAATCGCCAGCCCAGGATTGATGCTCGGGACTGGTGCAGCGAGATTTCCCGGGGGGGAGGGAGGAGGGAGGGGGGACCCGGAGGGGAAGCATATGTAAACCCATGGTGATATCATAACAATGTATGGCAAAAACAATAATAAAAAAAAAAAATCTCAAAAAAAAAAATAATCCTATTTGATTATCTTTCCCTCCTCCTAAACATTTCAATGGGAATTTCCTATAAGCAGGAAGCTTTGCCAATAAGGTCTATAGACATTTAAGGTACAGTGTATTAAGAAATTTCAACAGTTTTGTCCTTTCTCCATTTCACCTCCATATTATGCATACAAGAATAAATAGCTAAACCACCTTTTCCCAAACCAAGCACCATGCTTGAGATGCTAAAAGGTATTAAACATACACACACAAACATACAGAGCTAAATAAGTTGGGAAACATTTCATATCATAGCTCCTCTTCGAAATTTACAACAAAAGTAACATATTAAATCAGGAACAATTATGCAGTAAATAGACTTGTCAATCTTTGTTTAACCCGGCATATTCATGACTTATTTGTCACAGACAATTCCCTTGACTACCGTGGACCAAACTTTTCTTCTTTTTAATTTATTTTCACATCCTATGGAACAATATTCTGTACAAAAGTTTGGGAACACTAACTCCAACAAATAAATAATTTCAGTATATCAAAATAACATATCTCAAGCTTCTTATTTTAGAATGCTAGTTTATCAAAACTCTTATGTACCATTTTCTGAATAGTATTGGACTAAGAAACAGAGGACAAGATGTGGAATTTGCAACCCTTTCTATATGTCTTAAAATATATGTAAGCTACACTTGGGTGTCTCCTGTTGGTGTTCAGATGAATTTGAATAGCAAAAGCAATTGGAAAACAGACCATAACCCATTAGATGACAAAGCAAATTATTTCTCATTACTGATCAAAGACATTAAATAATCAGACTAAAAGCCAATAAGGGCATAAACCTTCTATATCTGTGTGTGTGTGTGTTAGTCGCTCAGTTGTGTTCAACTCTTTGTGACCGCATGGACTGCAGCTTGCCATTTCCTTTTCCAGCAGATCTTCTCGACCCAGGAATTAAGCCCAGATATCCTGCATTGCAGGTGGATGCTTCACCGTCTGAGCTACTAAGGAAGCCCCCTAAACCTTCTATATAAACCAAGTGAAAACATAAATAAAAATGATATGCAAATCTGAAAATCAAAAAGTCACATCAAATACCAAGAGTGTCATGAGCAGCAAAACCAAATGGAACCAACACCTTATCAAGCAACTCTTCCTTTCATCACTGGGATAGGCAATGTATAGGGGACAGTTAGGTGTATGAGTCAACGCATAACTCCCTAGAATCATTTTAATAGTGGATTTCAAAGTGAGCATATGCCTTGGAAATCAGAGTTGTATGCAGGGGATGTATAAGAAAGATAGATTTGTTTTTTCTCACCCAGTTTCACTGATTCCATAGAAGGGGAAGAAACTGAATTTCCTGTACTTTTACAAAAGGTTGAATGGGCATTAATACTAATATACTGACTAGGAAATGCAATTCTATCTACAATCCTTTGTTGCTCTACTGATCTCAACAAATCAGATAAGCAAATATTACTCAAAGGGCCAAATCACTTTGAGATAAAGGACTTGTGCAAATGTCCCTATATGGGGAACAGGTAACTCATGACTGGCACTGGTCAAGTCAGCTTTTACTAATGAGGGTTTTCTCAGAAAATAAATTGCATCTCTTTTATTTCATCATTTTGTCTCTACAAATCTATGGGTTTGAAATCTGTTTAGGACTTAACAACATATCAGAAGAAACTATAGTGTAACTTCAATTTTCCTAGCATACTTTGTGCTTATTCCCTTAAATAACAACAAAAGGCTGAATCAGAGGTGGGGAGTAAATGATAAAGAACAATTAGGTAGTCCTTCACAGGTCTCATGATCTTGCTCTAACATGTTTTGAATACTCTGCTAGTCTTGGTTGTTAGAAAAATGTTTTCATTTCATGATAAAACTTAGAACATATTTGAGGAAAAATATTTTATTAAAATGTTTAAGCTCTTTAAAGAGGGCATGACTCATGTTGTATGACCATCTGAACACCATGAGGATGACAAATAGATGTATTAAATTCATGTAAAAGCTACAAATTATTAAACTTTCATAACCATTACATTGTCAATAAATATGGAGTAATTCTTCTGACTTTCTTTAGAAATAAGTTAATTACCAGCTACTAGTATAGTCAGTCATTTTGGACTTGGTGGGGTCCTTGTAAAGTTGGCAAGCTTCACTGAATTGTTCTTTCACTATATATTGTTCTTTTGCTATATATAATTTTATATATGGTTATTATAGTTATGTATTTTGCTATTGATAGTATGAATTCTATTTCAAGAAATATTATCTTTTGGCAATGAAAACATAAGATCTGAGTCTTCAAAATTATCAATCACATACCTGTTAGAAAATGCGAATGGGTACATCACTATTGAATACATCTATTATTCTCTACTTTAGGAGCCATTAATCACCCAAAGAAACTAGATCACTGTATATACAATATATAGAGCTTCATACTCTAAAAACAACAACATATAATTTATTCCATGAATGTCTACAGGGAAATTCTGCCATTTTAAAGTCTTTTGGGTATCAGAAAACCTCCATAATCAATTCAAAATCAAGTTCCTAAGAATAGCAAAATATGATATCTCTGTAAACCACACAGAATTGCAAATTACCTATTCAATATTAATCCAATGTTTGTCAGTCTTTCAACACACAATTGGGAATAGAATTCTTACATCACTTAAATCTATAGTTATGCTTTCCTGTTCTACTACCAAGTATAGTTCTCAAACTTTTATTGTTCTAAAAGAAATAGGTCCAATAAACTAATCTTCATTAGTATTTGAACAAACAAAAAATTGACAGGACATTTTCAGTTAAAGTGTAATTTACTCTTTATATTTGATTTTGAATATACTATAAATATATGACATAGAGAATAAATTTACTACAAATGGTATTTATTATGCAGCTTTGATGAAAGTACCTTAATTGAAATTTTAAAAAAGTCTGTTTACTTTGGTCACTATGGTTACATCATCTCCAATGTATATGCATCATTCTAATTGAAATAAACATATTTTGCTTTAGAGTGACATTTGGCACCCTGTTTATAATATCCACTCTGAACACTGTTGTCAGGTTATTTAAATGAGAAGAATACCAGGCTACGTTCATGATGGGTATCTGAGGTGTAAGACCTTCTTTTGCCATCAACAAATGGTGTGACCTTGGGCAAATCACCCAAATCTTACAGTATTTCAAAATTGGTAGGGGTTGTACTCAGTGATGTTAAAAGTCCCTGAAATTCAAATCTTTGATATAGATCTTCTTAAAGTATTTTTCCATCAGTACATTTCTAAAAGGTAAATCTCAAGCTATATAGTTTGTAACTTAGGATCCTCTGACTTTTCCTTCTAGTCTCTTTTACCAGCACTCTCCAAAAAGTAACACTTTATCCAGATGGGCTGATGGTAGTCCTGACTGGAAATTTCTTCATATATGTGTGCTAAATTGTTTCAGTCATGTCTGACTCTTTGCAACCCTATGGATTGTAGCCTGTTAGGCTTCTCCTAGGATTCTCCAGGGAAGAATACCAGAATGGGTTGTCATTTCCTGCTCTAGGAACTTCTTCATATTTAAGCCCAAAGTGCTATCTTTTCATGTGTTTCCCTTGTCACTTCAAAATATAATAGTATTAATAATACTAATATCAACACTATTATTGCTAATGCTAATGAAATTTCAAGACTCCCAGCCTAATTCAGTTCAAGGACTTATCATTAATAATGACCATTACTACTTTTCATTATGGGACACTATATGCACATCTATGCTATCCTTTTTATCTGTCTCATTTAGTCTTCATAGCTAGCTACTACTTTACCTTTTAAACAATCCTTTTCTGTTCTACCTCAAAAATGTGGTGAACCTCTCAAGAGAAGCAGGCCAGCAAATTAAAATTCTTTGTAGTCCGTGTGATACGTACAAACCCAGAAAGAGGAAAGAAAACAACTGAGAATTCCTTAATAGTAAATGGGAAAATAACATACATCAGATCTATAACTTCATAGATTGTTTAATAACAAATTCTGTATCTGAGGCTGCCTAAAGATGAAGTTCTATATTTCTGACTTAATCAAATGAGTTTTGCCAACATGATTTCTTAAATCTTATCATTTCAATTTCATTTTCTCTTAAATTTAATTAAAGTTAGATAACCTGTGCCACATGTATCATATGATAGATTTATTTCCATATTAAAAAATAAGGAAAACATAATAAAACTGTTGACTATTTCCTGTTATCAATAATGTCAGGTATCCCATTCAATCCATGCATTTATCAATCATATAAAATTCATTTATATCATGTTCATTATTTATTCAAACTTCAACTACTTACTAAATTCCAAATGCCTAGCTCAGGTTATGAGGGTAAAATGAATATAGTTATGATAACAAGCAGAAAGAGTCAAGAAATACAGCATTAGTTATAATTGAAGAAACATGCTTTAAGTCTTCAAAACCATAAACAGAATTATACATTGCTTGTGATTTTGGAGTAACACTTGCTATTGACCCGAGACAACCATGACTGTGCAAATGTGTTCTATTTTTGCTTGTCCAGAAGATTCACTGATAAACCTGTTAATTCTGACATCAAACTCAACACCTCGGTGTCCCGATATTAAGAGGTAGAATGGACTGTGGTGTACAAATAAAGACTTTTTCCAAAGTCATGAAATGTACAAAAGAATCAGAAATAGGCCTTGTTTTTCACAAGAAAAACTTGATCAAATTCCACCCCATATTTTGTAAGATGGGTACAAAATAGTAGCACTAGGAATAGTAATGCTTCAGTGGAAAATGTCAGTCCAATAGTAATATTTGGCATCTGTGCATTTATCAAAACCACTTACAACCATAGCCATTTTCACTCATGCTCTGCTTTAGTCCAACAACACTGGAAAAAAATATACAGTGCACTACAAATCACTGAAATAAACTGGCAAACTAGTTTGGGGAATTGTGTGTGTAAGATACTTTCACTCATTAGCTCATGTTTGCCAACAGTGCTATTTTCATGAATAAAAATCTATGGGAAAATTGATAAAAACATGTTACTGACAGGTGGTGAAAACCCCTGTTTCTATATAAATCTACATCACACAAGAAAGAAAATAATCTTACAGTCTCTACTGCCATTGTTATACTGTTTTGTACTCTTAAAACGAACAACTCTGTAAGATCAAGAATTTGATATAAGCTGCTAAATAGAGGTCTCGATTTGGATATGCTCTTTAAGAAAATTATTTCCCCAAAGGCCATCTTTTAGTTCTGTTTTTTATGATTTATTTCTTGTGTAATTTCTACATGTCAGAGCTGGTAAGCTCATGGTGCTAATGAGGCCAAGGTTATGAGTCAGCAGTCAGTTAGCTTTCTAAAAAGAGAGAGAAAAAAAAGATTCTGTACCCAGTATCTATAACTATAGCCAGCCAGGGTTCAAATTCACATCTTTGGTAAAAAGAGGAACCAGAGAAGGTATGCTGCTGCTGCTGCTAAGTCGCTTCAGTCGTGTCTGACTCTGTGCGACCCCCTAGACGGCAGCCCACCAGGCTCCCCCGTCCCTGGGATTCTCCAGGAAAGAACACTGGAGTGGGTTGTCATTGCCTTCTCCATCGCATGAAAGTGAAAAGTGAAAGGGAAGTCGCTCAGTTGTGTCTGACTCCTAGAGACCCTATGAACTGCAGCCTACCGGGCTCCTCCATCCGTGGGGTTTTCCAGGCAAGAGTACTGGAGTGGGGTGCCACTGCCTTCTCTGAGAGAAGGTATAGATGGGGCTATAAAGATATCCCAGAGCACATGTGAGCACATGTCTTAATGAGTCAAGTTTCTTCCTCATACTCAAATCCCATAAGGTTCACATAAACATTGGGGAATTGTGCTGGAAAACCACCATCATTCCAATTACACATTGGAAACATTTTCAAAAGAAATCAACAACACATGCTTATACATGAGAGCATTTTAAAGATCTCAGAGGGAAAATAAGTAATATAGATGATTGTTATTATATGGTCTGGAGGTTTATGTACACAGGATGAAGCATAAAATGGGTAATTACAAAATCTCGTACATAAGAAAATAAATTTGACAACTTCAAGCTTAGATAAATCAATACTTAAAGTTAAGAGTGTTTCAGCAAGTGATTAAGTTTGTTTATAGCACAGGATTAGTGAAGAAGAGGAAAAATTCCTTTAAATACTAGTGAGTTTGAAGCCATTCCATTTTCCTTTGAGCTAGGGACAGTTAAATGTAGCTAGCCATGCTTTGGGATAATTTATCTCAGGCTGGTATATGAAATGGACTGCAAGGAGGGAGAATATAGGGCAAGTGGTCAGACTCCTACTGCAGTAGTCTTGGCAAGAGGTAATGAGAGCTTGGAGTAAGTTATGAGAGAAAGCGACTGGATTAAATTAAGTAAGAGGTTGAAGGCAGTGAATATGAATCTGGATTACAGAGCCAGATTACATGAGTTTGAATCCCAGCTCTTCAACATCTGAGTGTTTTGACCAAAAGAAGCTATCTAATTTCTCTGTACATGGCTGGTCCAACTGTAAAATGCAAGTCATACCAACTCAATTCATAGGACACTTCTAAGGATGAAAGAATAAGTACTTGGCACTGTGCCTGGTATATGGTAAGTGCTAAGCAACTGTTAATAGTAATACTAATAATAAAAGTTATTCTAGTTAAATGAATGTGGAAGGCAAGTGAGAGAGAAGAGACAAGAACACCACTAGAGACTGAGCCTATATAACTAAGAAGGGTGTTGGTAACATTAAAAGGAAGGTTTCAGAAGGGGGTGAACTAGTATTCATTATACTGAGTTTTGGGTGTGGGGATATATGTATCTAAGTTAAAATATGCAGTTACACTTTAAAGCTTAGGTCTGGGGTAGGGTGAGGGGTAGGGGGGAAGGGGAGATTTAAGCCTAACAACTGTACAGTGAAGGATTGATAGAAGATTGGAGAAGACTGCTAAAGGATGGTGGGGAAAGAAAGGAAGAGAGGGAAATTATAAAAGACATTAAGTTTTTCATACCCAAAGGGAAGACTCACAATGTTAATGGCATAAAATAAAATATAATTGCAATGTCATATACTTGGAACTCCATAAACATTAGGAAAAATTTTCACTTATTAAAAAAAAACTACTCTCAAATTTATAATTCAGTGCTATGACCTACACATTTTCTACAGAAAATATAATGATGATAGTGTATAAGAAAGAGATTCAAGGTTCAATAGAATATGATATATCTAAATTATGTTAATTACTATTGATTTCCTGTGGTTGCCCTACATTTTGATAATTATCTACACATAATAAAAGAAGAAAAACTAGTGCTCCATCTGTAATAATATATTCGTACACAACTTGAATAACTCAAAGAAAAATATAATTTTTTAAAAACTCAGCAAACTCTATAGAAATCATCTCTCAGATTCCAGACATTTTCAGATTCCAATAACACGTTTGCAAAATGTTATTCAATTTAGACATATGTCACCTCTTCTAAGTCTCAGTTGACTCACCCATAAGTTAAAACGAATAGACTAGGATATTTCTAAATTACTTTCCCTTTATAATAAGTAACTTAGAAAAGGCAGAGGAACCAGAGATCAAATTGCCAACATCCATTGGATCACAAAAAAGCAAGAGAATTAGAATTAGTAGAAAAACATCTACTTCTGCTTTATTGATTATACCAAAGCCTTTGACTGTGTGGATCAAAACAAACTGTGGAAAATTCTTCAAGAGGTGGGAATACCAAAGCACCTTCCCTGACTCCTGAGAAGCCTTTATGCAGGTCAAAAAGCAACAGTTAGAACTGGACATGGAAACACAGACTGGTTCCAAATTGGGAAAGGAGTACGTCAAGGCTGTATGTTGTCACCCTGCTTATTTAATTCATATGCAGAGTACATCATACGAAATGCCAGGCAGGATGAAGCATAAGCTGGAATCAAGAGTGCCAGGAGAAATATCAATAACCTCAGATATGCAGATGACACCACCCTTATGGCAGAAAACAAAGAGTAACTAAAGAGCCTCTTGATGAAAGTGAAAGAGGAGAGTGAAAAAGCGCACTTAAAACTCAACATTCAAAAAACGAAGATCATGGTATCTGATCCCATCACTTCATGGCAAGTAGATGGGGAAACAGTGGAAACAGTGATATTTTCTTGGGATCCAAAATCACAGCAGATGGTGACTGCAGCCATGAAATTAAAAGACATGTGCTCCTTGGAAGAAAAGCTATGACCAAGCTAGACCAGGTATTAAAAATTAGAGACATTACTTTGCTGACAAAGATCCATCTAATTAATGCTATGGTTTTTCCAGTAGTCATGTATGGATGAGAGAGTTGGACTATAAAGAAAGCTGCCAGCCGAAGAATTAATGCTTTTGAACTGTGATGTTGGAGAAGACTCTTGAGAGTTCCTTGGACAGCGAGGAAATCAAACTAGTCCATCCTAAAGGAAATCAGTCCTGAAAATTCATTGGAATGACTGATGCTAAAGCTGAAGCTCCAATACTTTGGCCACCTGATGCGAAGACCTGACTCATTGGAGACGACCCTGATGCTGGGAAAGATTGAAGGCAGGAGGAGAAGGGGATGACAGAGGATGAGATGGTTGGATGGCATCACTGACTCAGTGGACATGAGTTTGAGCAAGCCTTGGGAGTTGGTGATGGGCAGGGAAGCCTGGCGTGCTGCAGTCCATGGGGTTGCAAAGAGTCTGACATGACTGAGCCACTGAACTGAATAGCAATATTATACAATCTACAGAGTAGTAGATTGATTGGCCTACGTCTTCTGTAGGTTCAAACATGCATTTAACTCTCCTGTTACCAGTCCGTCTGTCTTACCTTTCATTTAATTAGGGAATGCTTATCTTACTATTCAGCTACTTCCTGCTTTAGGAAACTTGAATGGGTTAAGTCTCCCAAACTATTGCTCAGCCACTTAAGCATTCCTTTGTGCTGCTGCTTCTTCTTTTGCATAAATTTCCAAATGATTATTATTTTGTTTTGTAAGGATTTATGTCCTGAATGTTTCCAAATGTATTTGAAGTAACAATTTAACATAAGACAATTAAATAAAATGTGAAAATAGCATTGTCAAGGATAGAAACAGTAGACAGCATCTAGAGGCAGCTGAAGGATTGGATGAGCTATTTTTGAAAAGTGGCTGCTGTGTTTTTGAATATAAGTTTCCTGAGAGCCAAGCTAAAGAATGGTGTATGGAACAATTTTTTTTAAACATCTGAGTAAAAGAAAACAGACATCTTTGTGCAAAAAAATCTTGCTGGCATAAAACTAAAAAATCCATCATGTGGATATTTGTATGAGGAGCTTTGAAAATACTTTGGACAGTGATTTTACCTACAGTTTAGTGCACTTCACCAAAAAAGTAGAAGTAGACAAAAAGACGCTTTATAAATTGCTTTCATTAATTAGTCTTAATAAGAAAAGTAGCATTATGAGTAGAGTAGAAATATCTTTAGTGCAATGTCAAAAGGGCTGATTTGAATCCCTTATACATCATCTACTAGTCACCTAAGTTTTGGTAAATCACTGAATTGTTTCTTATCTATAAACCAAAGATAACAATATATACCTTGCCTGATAATCAGATGGCTGAATAATCAAATGACAATACTGTATATGAAAGTGTTTAAGTGCTATACTAATGGAAGCTATTACTAGTATCATCATTACTATTATTATAACAAGAGTTAAAAATCATATGTGAAATCAATCGCCAGCCCAGGATTGTTGTTTGGGGCTGCTGCTCCGACATTTCCAGGGGGAAGGGAGTGGGGGGGGAGGGAGGGGGGCTATGGAGGGGGAACATGTGTACACCCATGGCGATATCATGTCACTGTATGGCAAAACCAATAAAAAAATAAAATAAATTTTAAAAAATCACAGGAAAAATATGGAGATTTTCACACTAGTTTTCATAAAAGCCATTGGCAGTACTTGGTATCTCAGCTGAACAATCCATTTGTTTACCTAGTGATCAGAACAATTTTTATAACAAGCCTTAAGTCACTCCCTTGCCTAAATCTTTTCTGTCTCCCATTACCTCCAGAATATAACTAAAGACACGGCCAGCTGTGTGGGAAGGGATCTGAGCAGCAACAAAGAGGCCCATGCTTAGAAGGTTTCTGTGCTTGGTTTAATGCTTTCCTGCAGCCATCTTAAAATTTTTAATGATTTAAGAAGAGAGGTCCCACACTATTACTTTGTACTGGCCTCACAAATTATGTATTTGGTCCTAATCAAATCCCTTGAAATGAGATCCAAAGTCCTTCAGAATACAGCTCCTACTTACCTCTCCAGCTCTTCTGAGGCTCCTTCACACTAAACAACCATTAAATCCCCCAATGTCTCATCCTCTTTCAGTCTCCTTTGTCTTAGCTCAGAATGTTCTTGTCCTTCTTCCTTTTTATCACAATAACATGAGTACAGAGCAAATGGGTCTCCTTTAAAATCTTCAAATATATTTATACTCCTGGAATCCTGCTGCATTTTGCAATGACATTTGAGGCAAATGGAGAAATATTAAGCTCTGATAATCCATGAATGTGATGGTTTTTCATTACATTAGGGAAAAAATACTGCTAAATGAAAAAAAATAAAAGTGGAAGAGATGAGGTAAAGAATTGGACTGTTGTTTTTACTGCCTTAACCTCATGCTGAGCAGAGCGTTCTGAGTGGCACTGGTTAAAGAATAAGGCTTATCACCATGGTTCTCAGAGCTACAGCTCTCAGAGGTTCTGATTTAATTGGTCTGCAATGGTGCCCGGGCATCTGTATTTTATAAGACTTCTTCAGATGCTTCTAATGTGTATCCTGGGCTGAGGACCACTGAGTTACAAGAACTTGAAAGAGCAATAAGTTAAATGAGATGTAGCAGCTCAAGGTGTTGAGGTATAAATAAGCCAACTCATTACCAGAGCAGGACTGCTGGGGAAGCTTATTAAATGGACAATGTAAATGAAGACATAACAGACCACTATTTAAAGCAAATCTAATAAAAAAGTAGAGACATTACTGCATATGTTGTGCTTTGTCTTGAATATTTCTGAGTTCCTGAACAAACTAACAGTGTCCATTTATGTTGAAAGGCAAGTGGTGTCTCAACACCTGGGAAAATTAAAGACAACTAGCACGTCATTATGGACATGTCACATTTTAGCATCAATTTAAAAAGCAAGATTTTACATCTGTGCTAAATGCTCATATTTTTCTCTCAACAATCCTGTATTTGGCTGGTAGGGTCCACAATTCATGTGAATGAAAAATAATGTTTACCTACAAAATAACCATGAGAACACCAGTACTCTGGATAAAAAAATTGGGATGCTAGTAAGTTAACCTGGGAAGAATTCTTCAAAAAAAATCAGTTAACCAAAAAGATGCAATTATAAAACAGTTGTAAGAGAAGCAACTTCCCTTGTGGCTCAGATGGCAAAGCATCTGCCTACAATGTGGGAGACCCTGGTTCAATCCTTGGGTTGGGAAGATCTCCTGGAGAAGGAAATGGCAACCCACTTGTGTATTCTTGCCTGGAAAATCCCATGGACAGAGAAACCTGGTAGGCTACAGTCCTTGGGGTCGCAAAGAGTTGGACACGACTGAGCAACTTCATTTCAGCTTTCAAGAGAAGCAATTCTCCTCCCAACTGACAAGAAATAAATGACAGGTCAAGTATGTCGGGGTGCTAAGTAACCAAGAAGAATAGAAGAGGAGATGAACCAGTTTCAACTGGTAGGCTTTCCAATGCTACAGGGAAGTGCTCCTAGAAGGAAAGATTTTTTTAAAAAGAGACAGAAGTAATTTATAGGGAAAAAGCATGGTATGGTGGAAAGAACACATAGATCTGGTTTCAATTTCTGGCATGGTCAATTATTAACTAGCCATGGAATCTTGGGCAAAGTGCTTAAACTCTATGAATCTCAGTTTTCCTCATTTGAAAAAAGGGATTAATTGGTAAAATATTAATAATTATTGAAGCTGAATGACAGGTAGACAGGGACTCATTGCATAATTTTCTCTACTTTTGTGTGTGCTTATTTTCCATAAAAAACAAGTTAAAAATAACACACATCTTGTTGAATTAGGGCATAAATTAGTAATAAATGTGAAGAGCCCAATACATTGTAGACAGGAAATTAAAAAATTGGTCTTTTTTTCCTAACATATCTTTCATTTTCTTACCTTTCCATTCTCATCCTTGTTTCTTATAGGCATACTGTTCAGCTATAACATAGCCCACTACTGTTTCATTGATAGAATCTACAGAAAATTCAACCTTCATTCAATTCAAACCTCAAGCTTATGAAGTCTTCAGTCTCAGCATCATCCTCTAAAGTAAATCCTACCAGAATATTGTGCATCAGTTTACTAGCTCTCCTCTGTCTCACTGCCACACATTGGTACTTTATCATTACCTAGACGGCAAAGAAATGCTTATTCCACCTCATCAATCTTAAACTCAAAATCCCCCTCTATGACAAGAGTCTCAAGGTCTTTCACCCTTACATACCATTACTCTCCACAACATCCATTTTTCAGTTTCATGGAGAAGTTTCCTTATTAACTTCACATATGTGAAGTGACTACCCAAAACTACACTGCTCTTGAAATCGCCAGGTACAACATCCTATTTTGTGATCCATCATTATCACAGCCTTTAGGTCCTCTATTTCCCAGTATACCTGCTCTGCATGTACAAAAATCCTTTAATGTAAGCCATCTATTAGCTGACTCATGGCCTCCCTTCCTTTACCACCCAACATGGTCCCATGGCTTGACACCTAAACTGTAATCCCTCGCCATGTCAGTTTCCCCCCATCATTTCGCTTGTTCATCTGCCAGAAAGCTCTGATTCTGGACCAATACTACAAGTACTATCTGTGCTCGTAGATCCATAAATCCAATCTCAATGAAGCCTTCAGCATTATCTATGAGTCATTTTGTTTGAATGTGGTTAGCATTTCCTCCTAGCTGCACAGCTAATATCCTAAACCCATCATCTTTCTAATGTCTGATAACTAGACTGTCTCAGTCACACAGAGAATTTAAATCTTTAAGTCTTCCTCTCCAAAGACAAGGAGATGTTCATCTATTTGAAGGTATAATTGGCTTCCTTAAACATCTTTTTACAGACGTCAGATACCAACTTCAAAACAGCAGAGCTTCTTCTGCAGTCTAAATATGGTGTCATTTACACTCTGATGGTGGTAATCTGCCTGTTTTGGGGGACAAATGAAAGCACCAGACACCACAAAGTACAGAAATACCTTACAGTCTCATATAGCCTACTGACTTATGAAGAAGCCCAGGTATGAAAATGACAACAAAAATACACTACATGTATAACTAGATATTAAAATTGAACTTCTCATACTTGACTGACATGCCAACATCAGATAAATATTTGATAGAAAAATATCTTTAGCCAGGTTTCCATGACTAGAAGTTTCAGAAGTATAAAAGGATAGCAGAGTGGAGGAGGACAACATTTATAAAGAGATTCTCTGGAGAAAGCTCTTGTCATGATATGAGACACCTCCCCGGGCGGTGTTTGTATATGGAGATGTGCCATCCTTCAACTCAAGCTTAGTGAAGGGGGCTTCTGTTAGACTATTCAGAACATGTATGTGATCTATGAAGTTGGGGACACAGAAGAGGGGTACCTGACTCATTCTCAAGAAGCTCAAGTGACCTGGGCCAGTGGCATAGACAGATTTTGATTCCTGAACTCACTGAGTTTTTCAGGAGAAAGACCTGCATGAGTGTTTACAATGGACTAGAAATGAGTCTGGTTGGGGAGAGAGATGATCTGGAACTTCAATTTAAGTCCTATACAAAACAAATAGCTGCGAGGCGGGCAGTATGCTGACAGGGAATCCTTGTTATAATGTGTGTGGCCTGGAGCTCTGAGAAAAGTGGGGCAAGGAGGAAATGGCAAGCTGCAGGAAATGCATCAGTCCACATCAAGGGAGTGGCAGAGAAGGCTCCCCAAGCAGTGAAAGGACGCTGCTTCCTGTAGTGTTGCAATAGCCTACGTTGGAAAGCAGAAACTTTCAACTTGAAATCTGTGAATTTCTAGTATAACTAACACACTAGAGGCCAGCATTCTAATTTCTGGATTCAGTCCGTGTTTGCAATTTAAAGAGACTTTGGGGATCTGAAAGCCATGGGGGACTGCCTACATTTTCCCTTTAGTGCAAGGCAAGATAATCCCCATAGAATAAACATTCAAGAAGTAGCAGGAGATACCCAATTGCATTCTGACCATTTACTATGGGATCTGCTTGCTCAACATATAGGTTACAAGTACAAGGTGTAAGATGATAACAATAACCAAGTTTGTTGATCCTGACATCTTGATATAGTGTTAAAAAAAGGTGCAATGTGGCTTTAGAAGCAATTACATAGACTGTCAACCTATGAGTGAATATCATAAGCCTCCGGAAAAGATGAATTTGAAAGTTTCAAGTCATGATGCATGAAAGAGAAGAAAGATGGAAGGAGAAAAATTAATTTAAATATCTGGGGCTGCTTTCAGATTTCTTTCAATGTCAATCTGAGTGATATAAACACTTGACCACTTGACTTTCCACTTGATGAATTCAGGACACGTACTTTTTTCATTTGTTTTACAGACAAAGAAGTAATCTTACAGCTAGGTTAATGACTCTAGCAAGATTAGGGGGCTTAATTCTTTCACTGATGCCTCCTCACTATCAATACAGGGCTATTTTATTAGTGGGGTTCAATGCTTTTCTTTGCTCAATAACTCTTGAGCACCTGCTTTGTGCCAAGTACTGCGCTAGACAATAGAGACACAGATGAGCAAGATACAGCCTTTGGCCTATATGAAACCATAGTTTAGACAAGAGAAAGATAGAGAATTAGGATACGGCTCACTGGGTACACACTCTCTTTCTCTTGGTATAATTCCATAGTCATAGTTTGAGAATTTCCTGGGGACTGGTAAGAGGAAGAATGGGGATAGTGCATGGAGTCGGCCTTACTACAAAGGTGCAGAACATGTTTACACCAATCAGGAATCTTGGCACTCTTACGTGCGGAATACTTCTGTCCAGTATTTCACCAATGAGAACTACTCTTAGGAATGTAACAACTGCCACTGTCAATTAGCTTGGCCTGTCGGATACTGTACTCTGCTGTGCTTAGTCGTTCAGTCGTGTCTGACTCTTTGCGACGCCATAGACTGTAGCCCTCCAGGCTCCTCTGCTCATGGGGATCCTCTAGCCAAGAATACTGAAGTGACTTGCCATCCCCTCCTCCAGGGGATCTTCCCAACCCAGGGATTGAATCCAGGTCTCCCTCACTGCAGAAGGACTGTTTACCAGATGAGCTAACAGGGAAGACTGTCAGACAATGATTTCAGCTCAGTTCAGTCGCTCAGTCATGTCTGACTCTTTGCGACCCCATGGATTACAGCATGCCAGGCCTCTCTGTCCATTAACAACCCCTGGAGTTTACCCAAACTCACATACTTTGAGTTGGTGATGCCATCAAACCATCTCATACTCTCTCGTCCCCTTCTCCTCTCGCCTTCAATCTTTCCCAGCATCAGGGTCTTTTCTAATGAGTCAGTTCTTCCCATCAGGTGGCCAAAGTACTGGAGTTACAGCTTCAACATCAGTCCCTCCAATGAACATTCAGGACTGATTTCCTTTAGGATGGACTAGTTGGATCTCATTGCAGTCCACGGGACTCTCAAGTGTCTTCTCCAACACTACAGTTCAAAAGCATCAATTCTTCGGCACTCAGCTTGCTTCACCGTCCAACTCTCACATCCACACATGACTACTGGAGAAACCATAGGCTTGACTAGACAGACCTTTGCTGGCAAAGTAATGTCTCTGCTTTTTAATATGTTTTTTAGGTTGATCATAACTTTTCTTCCAAGGATTAAGCATCTTTTTATTTCATGGCTGCAGTAACCATCTGCAGTGATTTTGGATTATTGTTGTTTCCTGACCTGCATACAGATTTCTCAAGAGGCAGGTCAGGTGGTCTGGTATTCTCATCTCTTTCAGAATTTTCCATAGTTTATTTTCCACAGTCATCCACACAAAGGCTTTGATATAGTCAATAAAGCAGAAGTAGATGTTTTTCTGGAATTCTCTTGTGTTTTTGATGATCCAGGAGATGTTAGCAATTTGATCTCTGGTTCCTCTGCCTTTTCTAAATCCAGCTTGAACATCGGGAAGTTCATGAGTCACTTATTGTTGAAGCCTGGCTTGGAGAATTTTGAGCATTACTTTGCTAGCGTGTGAGATGAGTGCAAGAGTGCAGTACTTTGAACATTCTTTGGCATTGCCTTTCATTGGGATTGGAATGAAAACTGACCTTTTCCAGTCCTGTGGCTACTGCTGAGTTTTCCAAATTTACTGGCATACTGAGTGCAGCACTTTCACAGCATCATCTTTTAGGATTTGAAATAGCTCAACTGAAATTCCATCACCTCCACTAGCTTTCTTCGTAGTGATGCTTTCTAAGGCCCACTTGACTTCACATTCCAGGATGTCTGGCTCTAGGTCAGTGATCACACCATTGTGATTATCTGGGTCATGAAGATCTTTCTTGTACAGTTCTTTTGTGTATTCTTCCCACCTCTTCTTAATACCTTCTGCTTCTGTTAGGCCCATACCATTTCTGTCCTTTATTGAGCCCATCTTTGCAGGAAATGTTCCCTTGGTACCTCTAATTTTCTTGAAGAGATTTCCATTCTTTCCCATTCTATTGTTTTCCTCTATTTCTTTGCATTGATCACTGAGGAAGGGTTTCTTATCTCTCCTTGCTATTCTTTGGAACTCTGCATTCAAATCGGTATATCTTTCCTTTTCTCCTTTGCTTTTGGCTTCTCTTCTATTCACAGTTATTTTTAAGGCCTCCAACAGCCATTTTGCCTTTTTTCATTTATTTTTCTTGGGGATGTTCTTGGTCACTGCCTCCTGTACAATGTCGCGAGCCTCCATTCATGGTTCTTCAGGCACTCTGTCTACTAGATCTAGTCCCTTAAATCTATTTCTCACTTCCACTGTATAATTGTTAGGGATTTGACTTAGGTCATATCTGAATGGTCTAGTGGTTTTCCCCACTTTCTTCAATCTAAGTATGAATTTGGCAATAAGGAATTCATGATCTGAGCCACAGTCAGCTCCTGGTCTTGTTTTGGCTGACTGTATAGAGCTTCTCCTCCTTTGGCTGCAAAGAATATAGTCAATCTGATTTCGGTGTCGACCATCTGGTGATGTCCATGTGTAGAGTCTTCTCTCATGTTGCTGTAAGAGGGTGTTTGCTATGACCAGTGCGTTCTCTTGACAGAACTCTATTAGCCTTTGCCCTACTTCATTCTGTACTCCAAGGCTAAATTTGCCTGTTACTTCAGGTGTTTCTTGACTTCTACTTTTGCATTTCACTCCCCTATAATGAAAAGGACATCTTTTTTTGCGTGTTAATTCTAGAAGGTCTTGTAGGTCGTCACAGAACTGTTCAACTTCAGCTTCTTCAGCATTACTAGCCGGGGCACAGACTAGTATTATCGTGATACTAAATGATTTGCCTTGGAAGTGAATAGAAATCATTCTGTCATTTTTGAGACTGCATCTCAAAAGGATAAGCCTCTTATCCTTCTCCATCAGAGGGCAGACAGACTGAAAACCACAGTCACAGAAAACTAACCAATCTGATTACATGGAACACAGGCTTGTCTAACTCAATGAAATTATGAGCCATGCCATGTAGGACCACACAAGACGGATGGGTCATGGTGGAGAGTTCTGACAAAATGTGGTCCTCAGGAGAAGGGAATGGTAAACCACTTCAGTATTCCTGCCTTGAGAACCCCATGAACAGTATGAAAAAGCAAAAAGATAGGACACTGAAAGATGAACTCTCCAGGTTGGTAGGTGCCCAATATGCTACTGGAGATCAGTGGAGAAATAACTGCAGAAAGAGTGAAGGGATGGAGCCAAAGCAAAAACAATACCCAGTTGTGAATGTGACTGATGATGGAAGCAAGGACTGATGCTGTAAAGAGCAATAATGCCTAGGAGCCTAGAATGTTAGGTCCATGAATCAAGGCAAATTGGAAGTGATCAAACAGGAGACAGTAAGAGTGAACATCGACATTTTAGGAATTGGTGAACTAAAATGGACTAGAATAGGTGAATTTAACTCAGATGATCATTATATCTACTACTGTGGGCAAGAATCCCTTAGAAGAAATGGAGTAGCCATCATAGTCAACAAAAGATTCCAAAATGCAGTACTTGGATGCAGTCTCAGACACTGAACTGGGCCTATATTCAGGCATTATACATTAGAATGGCTATATTTGTTACTAAAATGTTTAAAACACTATCATACAACCTAGCACTTCCAGTCCTGGGTACACATCTGAAAAAACAAAAAATAAAAAATACTAATTCAAAAGATACATGCACACCACTCTTCATGGCAGAATTTATAACTGTCAAGATATGTAAGCAACCTAAGAGTCTATCAACAGATGAATTGATAAAGAAGATAAGGTGTAATAGAATACTTCTCAACCATAAAAAAGAACTAAATCTTGCCATTTGCAGTAACATGGGTAGACTTAGAGGAAATTATGCTATATGAGTAAGTCATAGGAAAAAAAAGTTTGATATCACTTATATGTGGAATCTAAAACATAAAATAAAGCAGTGAATATAACAAAACAGAAGCATACTCAGAGATATAGAGAACAAAATAGTAGTTACCAGTGGGAGGGAGAGGGGCAATATGGGGTGGGACAGTGATGACTACATACCATTGGGTATAAGATAGGCTTGAGGATGTATTTATTGTATAACATGGGGAATAATGATGTTTCTGTTCTGTAATACTGAAAAGAACATTTTGGTAAGTTAAAAAAGCAAAACAAGAAGCATAAATTAATTCAGAGAGTCACTACTATCATGTTAGAATTGTTTTCTCATTTTAGTTACACCATGGCACTGGTTGAAATGGTCAAAAAGCAAAAATATCAAGTACAACTATCAAGAGGACAATAAGAGAAATGGACTAAGGATCAATTCAGTAAAAGAATGTGCTATTCTTAATTCAATTGGTCTGTTATTTGGATACATTCTTTTAAAAATGCACTGAAAAGTGGCTACAGGGGATTGCAATTTAGCACTTCTGGGTGTGATTCAGTTGCAACTGTGAAGGCAAAGGCACATTAAGGCAAAATACAGGTGTCTTTTTCTATATAAAAGCCCACAAGACTTCGTCTAGTTTATTACTAAACTCCAAGGGCATAATTTGACAAATTAGTTTTCCCACTCCCCAAATTTCACAGCTGACAGAACTGAGTTCTTAATCCCCTGTAACTAAAAATTTCATCTCCCTATCATTATTTTTTTCTTAAAAGCAACATAGTCATGTGGGTTTCCAATAAAAAGACTCCCCTTTTTCAAAGTTAACAATAGAAAAGTCTACCCTTTTCAATAATTGTCTATTATGTGCCAAAATTGCTTAGTATGCTAAATATTACTGCAATCTTTATATTTTCTGTTTTACCTTAACCTTTCTCATAGGTCTTCTAAAATATTCCTCTACTTGTACGCAGTATATTAAAGTTGTCAGGCAGTTTAAATTATCTCCCCATGAATTTCTGGTAACCTACAAGAAATCTCTGAAAAGGGACCAGAGAGATCTCTTCAATCATGAATAGCTGCAAATATATTACATAGTAAGGGTATTAATCTATTAAAATCAAATTTTGAAGAACTTGTTCCAGATGGACAATGCTATTCCAATGATGTGTTTATACACAAATACATATCACTTTTCTAAGAAATTCTTGACCTGAATGTTTTGTCCCAAATGAGTCTTAATAGCACTATTAAATATAAAACAATCATTAAGGAGCAGAGCTTTACTCTATTTGAGTTTAAAGAAAAACTATTATGATACAGAAAGTACAAAGTTTTTCAGTGTAAGAGCAACTCAAACACATTTTTACATTTCACTTCCTTTACTTTGGAAAGTATTGAAGGTATATCTGTAAACAGTCATTACTTGGTTTAAATTAGTGATAGTTGAAACCTATACAAAAAGAACTTGTGGTTTTAATTTTATTCATCACATCTCTACCTCAGGGACCTGGGGAAATGCAGAGAAGTGTACTGCATATTTATAACGCCTCTGGGATCCTAACAGGCTTCCAAATGCCTTGTTTATTGCAATCTGCTTGTCAAACCATTAAAGAAGTAAAATCCACACTTTATCCCCTACTGTATATGCAGACCTTCTCTGTTAATTAAATCAAACCCTGTGATTCTAAGAATGAGAACTTATGCAGCACCTAATGTATCACCATCATTTCTAGACAACCTGAAGACATAACACTTCTAGTAACTGGACTTTTAGAGAAAAATTTCATTGACTACCATGTTTTAAAAATATTTGAATCCTTATTACTCAAAATATTCACTGAAACTTCAGATTTCACAGATGTGTTACTAAAAAGATTTCTATTCTAGCCCTTAATTATAGATTGCTGTTGTGCAGTCATACAGTAGTGTCTGACTCTCTGCAACCCCATGAACTGCAGAAGGCCAGGCTTCCCAGTCCTTCACCCTCTCCCAGAGCATGGTCAAACTCTTGTCCACTGAGTCAGTGATGCCATCCAACCATATTGTCCTCTGTCATCCCCTTCTCCTTCTGCCTTCAATCTTTCCCTGCATCAGAATCTTTTCTCATGAGTTGGACCTTCACATCAGGTGGCCAAAGTATTGGAGCTTCAGCTTCAGCATCAGTCCTTCCAATGAATATTCAAGATTGATTTCATTTAGGATTGACTGGTTTGATCTTCTCCAACATCTTAGTTCAAAAGCATCAATTCTTCAGTGCCCAGCCTTCTTTATAATCCAACTGTCACATCCATACATGACTACTGGAAAAACCATAGCTTTGACTATATGGACCTTTGTTGGCAAAGTAATGTCTCTGCTTTTTAATACGGTGTCCAAGTTTGTCATAGCTTTTCTTCCAAGGTGGAAGTCTTTTAATTTCATGGCTGCAGTCACCATCTGCAGTGATTTTGGAGCCCAAGTAAAGTCTGTCACTGTTTCCATTGTTTCCCCATCTATTTGTCATGAAGTGATGGGATCATAATCATTTTTTGAATGTTGAGTTTTAAGTCAGCTTTTTTACTCTCCTCTTTCACTTTCATCAAGAGGCTCTTTAGTTCTTCGCTTTCTGCCATAAGGGTGGTGTTGTCTGCATATCTGAGGTTATTGATATTTCTCCCAGAAATCTTGATTCCAGCTTGTGCTTCCTCCTGCTGAGCGTTTCTCATGATGTCCTCTGCATATAAGTTAAATAAGCAGGGTGACAATATACAGCTTTGACATACTCCTTTTAATTATAGGTACTGTAATATAATTCTAAAATGGTATAGAGCTGTTTACCCCTCAGTTCAAAAAAACTAAACTCTAAAAATGACTGAGACTTAGAAAGCTTGTGATGATTATAGAAAAACAAACCTCCAGGATTTTAAAACATAAGAAAAGGAGGGAGAACCCTTATCAATATATCTACATCTACCTCTCTTTCAATGTATTTATGATGTAGAAAATGGGCAGTTTTGGTACCCCCTTAAGCTGCAACCAAGTCAGTGGAAAGGTTAACTCATTTATCGGTCTTCCTGATAACAAACTTGATCACAGGTGGTTATAGCATTACAACGTTACAAGTGTCCCAGTCTGACAGGGAACAGTGAAGAGCCATCCCAGGAAGCAAATCCTTTCACTTATTTTCCCCAATTACATTGTTCAATAAGATTATAGATATAAATAAATGTTCACTATCCATTTATATCTGCTGTGATAATGGAGAACAACCCATTGGTGGTGAAAATGTTATAAAAGTATTCACCTCCAGCCATGCCATGTTCAATTGCTTCAGTCGTGTCTGACTCTTTGTGATGCTATGGACTGTGTAGCTCATCAGGCTCCTCTGTCCACAGAATTCTCCAGGTAAGAATACTGGAATGGGTTGCCATTTCCTTCTCCAGAGGATTTTCCCAATCCAGGGATTAGATCCTGTATCTCCATGTCTCCTGTATGGCAGGCAGATTCTTTACCACTGAGGTGCCTGGGAAGTCCCAATTCACCTCCATTATAGAATTACATGCTTTAGAAACAGAAGCCTGGATGGACATTTTCAACGCAGTCAAAGCTCAAATAAAGAGAAAAGATTCAGTTCCTTTCAGTCTCTATTTCTTAATTTTAACACCAATTTCCATAGTCAGTGACTGTTAAGAAAGAAAGATAGGTTTCTACATGAAAAATCAAGAAGCACAGGGGGAAATGAGAGGGAAAAAATGCTAGACCAATTGTAGAGACTAAATTTCTAGTCCAAGTGGTGCCAATAATGTGCTGTATTATCTCTTTGACGTTGGCTAATTTCCTTGTGCTTTGTTTTCTCACCTTTAAAACTAGAGGAGGAGACCAGATAATCACATCTCAGAATTTAAAGGACCTTTAGAGTTCATCTTGTACCTGACTTTGTGCATCAGGAAACCAAAATACAGAGAGGCGATCTGCACTGTTTAAGCTACAGAACACAGCTGTGAGCTGCAGAGGCTTGAAAACCTGTCTTACATCTTCCTCTTATACATGCTCTTTTGTTTGGCAAATCAGCACCACACATGAATTCCTTATCTCAGTGGCTGAGATTCTACGGTGATGAGAATTGATGAGGTTGACACCGATAAACTGCAACCTATGCTGGGGAAAAGCTGAATAAGGAGATGCCTTGGAACTATTTTCAAAGACTGTGGCTATTTTTAAGCATTTAGAGAATAGAACATTATTCAGCAATATAAAGAAATGAGCTTGAAAAGCTCATGGACAAACTTTAATTGCATATTACTAAGTGTAAGAAGCCAATATGAAAAGGCTACATGCTGCATGATTCCAAGTGTATGACATTCTGAAAAATGCAAAACAATGGAGACAATAAAAGATCATTGGTTGCCAAAGGTTCAGGAGGAGGGAGGGAAGGAAGGAGGGATAAATTGGGGGGAGCCCATGGAATGTTTAGGGCAGTGAAACCATTCTGTATAACAGAGTAATGGCAGATACAAGTCACTCTACATTTTTCAGAAATCATAGACTGTGCAACACAAAGAATGAATCCTAATGTAAACTACGGACTTTAGTTAAAACAGTAGGCGAATATTTATTCATTAATTACAACAAAAGTACTGCACTAATTGTTGTTGATGTTGTTCAGTTGCCCAGTCATGTCCAACTCTTTGCGACCCCATGGACTGAAGTACCCAGGCCTCCCTGTCCCTCACCATCTCCTAAAGTTTGCCCAAGTTCATGTCCATTGCATCAGTGATGCCATCCAGCCATTTGAACCTCTGATACCCTCTTCTCCTTCTGCCCTCAATCTTTCCCAGCATGCAAGATGTTAATTACAGAGGAGCCATGAGGGGTAGAGGGGGCATATGACAACTCTGTATTATCTGTTTAGTTTTTCTATAAACTTACAACTGCTCTAAAATATATATCAGTTAAAAAAAAGCAAGCTTAAAAAGTTCTTTTGGGGACTTCTTTGGTGGTATAGTGGTTAAGACTCAGTGCGTTCATTACAGGGGTGTGCAGGTTCAATCTCTGATCAGGGACTAAGATCCCACATGCTGCTCAGTGCGGCAAAAAACTTTTTTTAAAGTCCTTTTCATGGATTAAGAATCAGGAATGTTACCAATAGAGCAGCATGGTCCTAAATCCATTATTTTTTTGAATGGAGTTGTTCAAAGATTATAGTCATTTCTAAAAATTGTTCTCAATTGGGATAATAGCATGAATTTGATTAAGTCCCTGGACATTCAAATGGAGGAGTAAGGTTGGGAGTAGGGATGGGAGGGGTAGAAATAGCTCCAAAATCTAGTGAGAGGGGTAGAGAGAGAGGAAACTGGTAGACTCACTGGGTGCTGGTAACTCAGCCAGGGTCGTTGCGGCATATTTACGGAGCTGCCTTATTCTGGCTAATGTTCCTTTATCCACTCAAACGTTTTCTGATACTGCCTTCCAAAAGTGATCTTTCTCACTTCTGACAGACTCTTCTAGCAGTTCACCTAATATTGGAAAGGCATCCATTTGGTCATCTTTTTATATAAAGCACATGGCTTTTCTTTGCTATAGGCTGCTTCAGCCTTGGGTTTTATAGTATGTGACATACACTATATAGATGTTTTATAGGTATTTCTTGGTCGAATGGATTTTCTTTCCTATATTGAACATGTTAAAGGTTTTTGGCTGAATGACAAGTAGCTCAATGAAGACGCTACCCCTATGTTTTACTGCATAATTTATTCATCTCTGCTAATGGATTTGTTTTACTTTTCAAGTTTTCTTTTGTTGGTGTTGTTTTAGTCACTGAGTCCTGTCTGACTCTTTGCAAACCCATGGACTGAAGCCTGCCAGGCTCCTCTGTCCAGGGAATTTTCAAGGAAAGAATACTAGAGGGGGTTTCCATTTCCTTCTCCAGGGGAGCTTCCAGACCCAGGGATTGGACCACGTCTTCTGCTTGACAGGCAGGATCTTTACCACTGAGACACCTGAGAAACCCCATTTCCTTTAATGAACTTCAATTCATGCAAGATTCCTGGGAATTTTCAAATTGAAAGAGGAAATAATATGCAGATCCCCTAGGCAGTTGTGGGAGCAGACTCAACCTTCAGAGCTACAAAGGACTATAAAGATCACATAATTCAACTTCCTCATTTGTACAGATGAAGAAACTCATAACCAGAGGGATAAACTGATTTTTAAAGAAATGCACAAATCTTTCTTCCTTTATTTTTTGCACGATCAGGATTTGAATCCGTATCTGCTAATTCAGTACTCCAATAACCCACATGTCCTTTTACTTGTAGCATTTTCCCCTAGAATGTTTTAAATTAATCACATAATAAGACATCCAACAGTGACCAGCAGAAATGGTCAACAGTAAGTTATAGATTATGCCATTTAGACATCTTTAACTTCAACAACTCAAACATCTAGCCCCATCTAAATTGCTCTTTTTCTATGGAGTGAACAGAGTTCAACTGCATATATTTCAGGCACAATTCTCATATAAATGCTATTTACCATACGCCAATTCATGCATTTATGGCCAAACTACTTAATGTCACACTGATTCATGGCTATAGATTTTCCCCATTCATGAGAAGACATTCAATGGTAAACTCTGGAGGGGGTAACAAAGTATGTTTCAGCTTACATGACAACTCAAAGTGACCGGAAAAGACTGCCCATATTGCTGCACTGAGGATTCTGAGGTCATTTCTGATAGTGTAAAGAATGCAATCAATAAATGCTGGAGAGGATGTGGAGAAAAGGGAACCCTCTTACACTGTTGGTGGGAATGCAAACTAGTACAGCCACTATGGAAAACAGTGTGGAGGTTCCTTAAAAAGCTGCAAATAGACCTGCCATATGACCCGGCAATCCCACTGCTGGGCATATACACCGAGGAAACCAGAATTGAAAGAGCCACGTGCACCCCAATGTTCATCGCTGCATTGTTTACAATAGCCAGGACATGGAAGCAACCTAGATGCCCATCAACTGACGAATGGATAAGAAAGCTGTGGTATATATACACAATGGAATATTACTCAGCATTAAAAAAAAATTCATTTGAAGCAATTCTACTCAGATGGACGAAACTGGAGCCCATTATCCAGAGTGAAGTAAGCCAGAAGCAAAAACAACAATACAGTATATTAACACATATATATGGAATTTAGAAAGACAGTAATGAGAACCCAACATGGGAGACAACAAAAGGAACGCAGATGTATAGAATAGACTTGTGGACTTTGTGGATGAGGGTAAGGGTGGGATGATATGGGAGAAGGGCATTTAAACATGTTAATTGTCATGTGTCTAATCAATCGCCAGCCCAGGATTGATCCTCGGGACTGGTGCAGCGAGATTTCCCGGGGGGGAGGGAGGAGGGAGGGGGGACCCAGAGGGGAAGCATATGTAAACCCATGGTGATATCATGACAATGTATGGCAAAAACAATAATAAAAAAAAATAACAAAAAAAAAAAAGAATGCTGATCTAGAAAGGCTAGAAATCTAGATTGTTATCCTGGCTATGCTTGGAGAAGGAAACTCATTTGGGGTATTCCATCTCTCAGAAGTAAAAAAAAACTGAGATGATGCTAGAATTTTGTGGTTAATGAACAGATGTCTGGCTTAATTATGAAAGGAATTCACTGTAGTCTATTAGCAAGGGAGGACCTGCCTTTGCCTCCAACTTCCCGACTACATATAGTTTTATGACTAAAGATGAAGAAAAGATAACCCCCATTTTCAAAATGATTTAAAAAAACTTTTACAAACTTGGGCTCAAAAGATGATGGACATACATATACACAATGGAATATTACTCAGCATTAAAAAAAATTCATTTGAATCAGTTCTACTCAGGTGGATGGGACTGGAGCCCATTATCCAGAGTGAAGTAAGCCAGAAGGGAAAACAACAATACAGTATACTAACATATATATATGGAATTTAGAAAGACGGTAACGAGAACCAAGCATGAGAGATAGCAAAAGGAACGCAGATGTACAGAACAGACTCATGGACTCTGTGGATGAGGGCAAGGGTGGGATGATATGGGAGAATGGCATTGAAACATGTTAATTATCATATGTCTAATCAATCGCCAGCCCAGGATTGATGCTCAGGGCTGGTGCATTGAGATTTCCCGGGGGGAGGGAGGAGGGAGGGGGTTCTGGAGGGGGAGCATATGTAAACCCATGGCAATATCATGTCATTGTATGGCAAAACTAATAAAAAAAAAGACGATGGAAGAAAAATATTGCTATTTATATACTAAAAAATCTTACTTATCATTTACCAGCAGGATACACAACTTTCAGTTATATTTCTTGTAGTCAAAATGGGTTCTAATTTTTCAGAATCTTCCTGGTTCTTAGAAACGTGTTTCTGATGAGCTAATGAACTCAAAGATGTGTGTTCATGTAGTTTAGACATAGAGAAATCAAAATTGTTTCCAGATTCTCTCTCTAAACACACCCACATTCACACTGATCACTAGTTTTATTTGCTGTGAAAGTTTCAAGTCATTAGAAGGGAACTCATGATGACCACTTCTACTTCTTGCTGGTAATGATGTCAAGGCGAAGAGTAAATATGTGGAATTATTGGCATAGTGGAAAAGTTTCCTAAGGCCCAAGTATTCATTAAAATGACCAATGTCAAATTACATGTGAAACAGGGCACTGACTCAGTGGAAAGCTTAAATAACTATTATCCTTGCCCCCAGGTGGCCTAATTAGTCAAACAGACTTCTGGGGCCATTTTAAGTGTAAAAATTCCACTTTGAACATAAGCTTAATGGCAGATGCCTGAGCATCACTGAATGGTATGGCATTTAGCTGATGGTAAATGTTTCCAAAACTATTTTACATACAGACACACACACACACACACACACACACACACACACACACACACACACACTAATTCAATCTTTCATATCATTATTGGGAGCAGCATAGAAAGATCTGAGTTCAAATGCAACTCTACCATTACATGGATATGAGATCTTGGGAATGTTCATAATGTCTTTGAGCCTATAAAATGTGGCAAGCTCGGGACTTCTCTGGCAGTTCAGTGGTCAAACCACTGCAGGGGGCATGGATTTGATCCCTGGCTGAAGAACTAAGATCCCACAAGCCACGAGGTATAGCCAAAATGTGGCAAGCTGAAGAAAACAAAATATTTAAAGTGCCTAAACACAGGGACTGGCTAATACTTTACATTCAGTAAATGTCAGATTTTTAACAAGTTCTGCCATTCAGGTGATTTAATTATTTTGACTGCTTCTAAAACGCACAAATATTCAGGAAATAAGTCCTGAATATTCATTGGAAGGACTGATGCTGAAGGTGAAACTCCAATACTCTGGCTACATGATGCAAAGAACTGACTCATTGGGAAAGACCCTGATGCTGGGAAAGATTGAAGGCAGAAGGAGAAGGGGACAACAGAGGATGAGATGGTTGCATGGTATCACCGACTCAATGGACCTGAGTTTGAGCCAGCTCCAGGAGTTGGTGATGGACAGGGAAGCCTGGCGTGCTACAATCCATGGGGTTACAAAGAGTTGGACATGACTGAGCCACTGAACTGAACGGAAAATGCACAAAGCTAAATTACCCATATGTAGAAACATAATCAGAGTCCCAATTACAAATAATAGTTGTTGCTTCCTTGTTGACAATATTTAGTTATTTTGTTCATTTACATATTTTGTATACATGAATGCAGTGAATATTGCCACTTATTTGCTGGAGTAGGGAGTGACATGTGGCCAATGGAATTCCCATTACATTACTATATCTTATAAATTCCCTGGTCTATTTGAATTATTTTCCTGTCTTCATTGGTATTTTCTGCACTTATTAATTTATTACCCATGAACTTAATTAAAGTGTTGCTTACTGGTACTCCTTACAGATCATTAATGAAAATGTTAATTAATTACAGGCCTAGTACTATCAGAATTTCTAACAGTAATGAAAGAATCTCTCACATCCCATTATATTTTAGGTGTGGTCCTGGAGTCATTCTGCAGAGGTCCTGTACTATGAAATATTGACATATTCTTAAAATGATTTTTAAAAATTAGGCTACATTAAATTTCTCTATTGGTTAATTATCAGTAAGGTAACACTAATAAAGCCATGATGTTAAAGTTATGCCAAGTAAGACAGCAAAAAGGATAATAATTTATTTGCAAATAGGCACTTGAATGTTTTATCATGGACATGCATCATTGTATTATAGTACCCTGCCACTCATACAACTTTTCACAGACTATAGAATGGAAAAAAATGTATATGTACATATCCTTAAAGAAGGCAGAATGCCAAAGAATTGATGCCTTCCAACTGTGGTGCTGGAGAAGACTCCTGAAAGTCCATTGGAAAACAAAGAGATCAAACCAGTCAATCTTAAGAGAAATCCTGAATATGCATTGAAAGGACTGATGTTGAAGCTGAAGCTCCAGTACTTTGGCCATCTGATGTGAACAGAAGAGTCACTGGAAAAGTCCCTGATGGTGGGAAAGATTGAGGGCAGGAGGAGAAGAGGGTGTCAGAGGATGAGATGGCTGGATGGCATTACTGATGCAATGAACTTGGGCAAACTCCAGGGGATGCTGAGGGACAGGGACGCCTGCTATGCTGCAGTCCATGTGTTGCAAAGAGTCGGATACGACTGGGCAACTGAATAGCAACAAGTATATCCATTCACAGCCCATCATCCTCAGAAAACAGAGCAAATAATAATGTACTGGGGTTAAAATCTGATCTGAACTTGACAGTTTGACTGTGTGATGTACTATACAAATGCCAATTGAATGGCCAGAGTACAGATTTCAAGTTTTTATGGAATTTTCCATTATGATAACAGTATTAGCCAGAACAATAGGCACTAAAGGAGCACATCAAAATGGTAACCTAGAAAATGCCTGTACTGGGCTTACATCGTGGCAGGGAGCATCTCAGATGATAACAGTGAATCTTTTCAAAGAGCACTGAGCACTGATCAATACCATTAAAGTTCTATACTTTTGGCTGCTGAATCACCTTGCAGTCTTTCAAACATTTCACACAGACATTTCTCCTGGGGAAATTTGTTTCTTTAGTGCTATTATTTAACTTGGCAAAATAAAAATTTAAAAGGAATCCAAATGGCAAAGTAAAACTGTCTTCCTTATTGGGATTATCCCATGTGAAGTTCACAAGAACAATGATCTGAAGAAGCACAGCATTAATAAATACTCTCATTTACCCACTCACTCATTCATTCATTCATTCAAAAATATTTATTGCTCATTTGATGCACGTAAGGCTTGGTGCTAGGAGCTGTGGGGAATACAAAACTGGATTAGCATTCTCTGACCATAGGTCTGTAATCCAGCAGGATAATTAAGGCATGGAAACAAGTTCATTTAGCAAGCCACTGCTTATTTAAAGCCTTACTTCAATTACTGCAAACAACAGGTCTATTCCTCAGTTTGTATCTCATATAATAATTACAACATCTTGGGTAGGAACTGAATTGCTCAGTGCAGATAAATTACTTTGCTATTCATTCTCTCTCCAAGTGGTAGCACCTAGTGGAACTTTTTGCACATAGTAGGAACTCCATTAATAAGTGCTCAATTAAATAATGGAATCTGCTAATTACTCCCAAATATAACTTTATTTTTCAGATCTTGTTGCCCAATAAATGGAAAAGACTATGCATAATTCAAGCAGGAGGCATTGGGAATGTTTTCCTATACTTTCCTATACTGTCATCATGTGGATGGAGGTACAGAATTAATCTGTGTGGTATCAGAATGAAGATACAGGATCAGTGAGTGGGGGTTATAGGAAAAGCAGAGGTAGGCTCAAATTCAGAACCCTCTAGTACTCACAGCTGTTCACAAATGTAGCTAGCTGTTTCAAAAGGTAGTTAACGTTAGCACCTTGTCATTTCTCTAGGTCCTTAAATAGAAGTCAAAATGGCCACATGTCCATTTTGACTATAGAAGGGTAGATTCTAGCACTGGATTCAAGTAAATGTGTCAACTTCTGTGTCAAGAACTTGATGGGGAAGCTCTATAGCAAAGCTAGTTAAGGGTGCCACTTATAGAGAATTTCACGCAGGTTCAAAATTAGCTCTATTATTTAGATAGTAGCTATTTAACCTAAACTTAGTCCCTCTGTACCAGTTTTCTCATAATGTAAAATGAAGTCAATAGCATCTACTTCACTGTGGTAACTGTCAGGATTAAATGAGTTATCACTGTAAAACATTTAGGACAGTGCCTGGCATAGAGCAAATACTACACAAATGTTTGTGAAAACAAAGAAATGACAATAATGGTACGATTGTGTCTTAGTATCTACGAAGAGTTTTTGAAGGAATTTTTCATACCTATCTTGTTTCGTCATCATTTTGCACCTACTCCCCATCAGAGGTCACTGCTTCCACTTCTTGCATTTTACAACACTTTTGTATATCTTACTTGTGCCACTATTCCATCAGGAATTTATCACACTTGTGTCCTTGTTCCCCCTGCCCCCCTGCCCCTTGCCACCATAGCGTAGACTTTGTAATATAGGGACTCTGCCTTGCCATCTCTCTCCCCAATTTGGTCTGTCTGAACAACACCTGAGTACACGGGTGTGATTGATCATTTCAATTCAGCTGAACGTTACTCTACCTGATGTTAACAATGGGAGAAACATGGAACTTAAATACTTTATCTGTAATTGATATTTACTGCACTGATGATTCTAACCCTTTAAGGTCTGGGAAGATAAGCAAAAACCACCACTTTTAAATCTGAGTAAACTGAACCAAGAAATGGCAACTGGCTTTCCCAAGGTCACATAATTATAAGAACTAGGCACTCAACTCTAACCTAAGTTTAATATTCTTTCCCAATGGGTCAAACCACTTCAAAAGAAGTGACATTAAGCCCTAGGCATGATATTTTGTTAATTCAGTCATTTTTAGGTGACCAGAGAAATGCTGTCATAATCAAATATCACAATAACTCAGTAAATGTGAAATACTGTTGGATGACATAAGTCTTCTTCAGGATAGGCCTTGAAAAAATACTTGATTGGAATTAGAAAGAGTTTTTAAAAAGCCAGTGCACATTGTTCTGGAAGTACGTAGACTGTAAATAATAAATAAATAAAATGAAGTTCTTTGTAAATGAAATGAAACTACTCAAGCATGTATAATAGCACAATTCAAGGGTCAGTAATTTGTTTCAGTTTACAAATTAATAAGGAGGGGAGGACTAGAAGAGTGGGCGATTCAAAATAACCCAGGGGGCTGCCAAGAGCTACACTGAACACACACAAATTGGCTAGAAATCAGAACTTGCTTATCTTCTGCTTTGATTATGGTAAATTTCCAGACTTAGCACCGTTTAACTTTTTCAGGCCACAATGGTTCATTTGGTAAATGGCTGCAAACAACTTCTAAGTTCCTTTCGTTTAATGGCATGAGAGCAGCAAGGCAAGGGAGTGCAAACAGCTCCCTTTCTCATTAGAGGGAGAAGACCCCTTTGACCAGACCCTCCTAGGTGAGTACACTATTTGCAGAGGTGGGGGGGTAGGGGGTGGTGGCCAAAGTTGGACAGTTTGGCTGTACAGCAAGTCTTTTAAGTCACAGGGATACTCTTTCAAACACTAAGGTCACAAGGAAATCAATGGGGTCCAGGTGCCCTGAAAGAGTTATTTATGCAAAGTGCCTAATTTATACCCCAGGGAATATCTTATTCACTAAGCAGGAACTGACACACTGTGACATGAGTTTTCCATTTCACTTAGTGAAAGCAAGTCCTAAGTTCATTCAATCACAGCTCCTGAGAACAAGCAGTTTCAGAAACAATATCTCATGGCCAAATTTAGTTCTTGTCTGAGGAGTTAAGAAGTTAATGGGACTTACTACTTGTTAGCAGTGCACCCGGGAGCCCAGCATGTTCTATTTCTAGCGATTGTCATTCTTCATCTTAATGAGGTCACCAAGACAAAAAAAAAAGTTAGGAAAGAGGGAAAAAAACAAGGACATTGCAAAGGTCAGTGGTCAGAGACTACCTCTTTGGGTTTTTGCTATAACCGAAATAGGTTAATTTTTTAAAAGAAAGAAAAAGAAACATTTTAATGGATTAAAATATTATGCAAAAAGAACAGGTGTCAGATGTAATGCTGAGTAACATTTCCTGCAATATCTCACTCAGATCCAGCTGACACACCCCATTACATTTCATACACAGCATTCTTATTATTGATAACTCCGAACCTCTTTGCAGAGCTTTAATGTGTCCAAGTCAGATGTAATAATCGATAGCTGGAGAGTTAATTTACATTACAAATCAACTCTATGCACAGTCCAAGAGGCAGCATCCTGTGGAAGAAAATAATTTCTTTTTTACGTGCATGTTTCTGGCACAACACATCATTTCTTAGTTTGATAGCAGGTATTAAAAAGCTTATTCCTGTAGATTAGCTATATTTTGCAACCTCAAAATAAGCAATTTCTTCTATGCCATGGAAATCTTAACCACAGGAAAGGAGGTTTCAAAAAACAAGCTGTGCTATATTTCAGAAAAGCAACAAAAATCACATTTCATGTACACTGTTTTGAGTCAAAGAATTAGCCTGTCATTTTTGACAAATACAGCAAAGTGCAGTGATTTTTCTTTAAAGGTAAAGCCAAAATAGATTTGGCAATTAAAATTGTGCGTGTATCAAAAAAATTCCTGCCAAGAGTAAAAAAGTAAAAACTATAGTTACAATATCTTTTGGTGTGATACTTCAGTGAAACAACACAGATTAAGAGGTGACACACTTTACCAGGATAAAGGCTTGATGTGCTATGTTGTTTTCTTTTTTTTTCCTAAATGTTTGCATTTTCTCCCACTCAACAAATTAAATTATAGCAGAGAATTACATAAGTGAAGAAGTTACAACATAGCCAACCACCAATGAATCATTTGTATGGAGGTAGAAGCATAGCTGCTTTATATTAAATATGGTGCCAGATGTCCTGGCAGTGTTCCAGTAAGGATGATGACAGTCATTGCATTAATTATAAGGCATTGCACATAAAGATAATACTGGCTAAACTTAGAGTGGATGAAACTTGCAATTTCAAGTCCATCATCAAAATAAATGCTTATGAAACCAAATAATTTGCATAAAACAAAAAAAGAAAATGGTCAATACTGGTTCTTCCAAAGTTGTGGGCATGATTCAAAAGAATCTTAATTTTTTAATCAAAAGAATATATTATGTATACTGTAGACTCTTTGGGGGCAAGAACTATGACTTCTGGGCTTCCTAAGTGGTGCAAGTATTAAAGAACCCAGCTGCAAATGCAGGATATGTAAGAGATGTAGGTTCAATCCCTGGGTCAGGAAGATTTTATGGAGTAGCAAAGGGCAACCTGCTCCAGTATTCTTGCCTAGAGAATCCCATGGACAGAGGAGCCTGGCAGGTTACAGTTCATGCAGTTGCAAAGAGTCAGACACGACTGAAATGACTTAGCACACAGCATGCACACACTATGACTTCTTCTCCATAAGACCTCTCGCACTGATCTAGGATTCATCCGAAACAGTAACTCATTTGGAGAACTGGCCATAAAACTCAACTTAATAGCAATAATAATATGTTCTAACAGTTATCCTGGTGAACAAGACCAACATGGTCTGTTTCTTGCTTGTTTCTCAGTTTTCATCTTATATTAATCTCCCCTTTGTTAATCCCACAGCAACCAAATCAACCTCCTTTCTACTCTTTGAACATACTAAACTCATTTCCATTTTCATAATTTTGAACAAGTTCTTCTCCCAACCCCAAATGCTTTCACAAAGATGTTTGTCTTGGTTCAAATGTCACCTTGAAAAAAAGGCCCTTTCTACCCTCCCAACATAAAGTAGTACCCCGGCCATGATCATGTACCTGCTACATTTCCCTCCAGTAGCACTTAATGCTATGTAGTACTGAATCCCCAATCCGCCACAACTAAAATTTGATCTCATGAAAACAGGGATCTTGTCTGTCTCATAAGCTCTCTACTGGAAAGGCCCAGCATAGTGCCTGGCACGTAGGAAATATTTGATTTTCTTAACTGATACTGCTATTTTCAGTCCCCACCATTTCTTCATCATTCTGCATGCCACTGGCAGATTGAGATTATTAAAATACCACTTCTGTCTAGGCCCAGTTTTCTATCAAGAAAGAAGAGCATGTTTTGAGTCTCCAGGACTGTCAGTGGCCTCCAGTTTTGATATGCTTATTCTGTAGTGATTTGGATTGCTGAGGAACTGAAACAAAAATAATAGTCAAATAACTCTTGCAGAAATAAAGAGCAATAACGTAGGCTATAGACTGATCAGAGAGAGTAAAGTCTGTTCTAAAGAAACACCAGAGAAGTTCAATAGAAGACAGACCATCTGTGAATTGCTAGAGAGTAGAAGGTGAGGAGGATCATCACAAATGTAGCCCTGGAAGCCACGGAACTTCTCTAAGATGTATGTGTGCATCCTGACTGACAAATATTGCCCTGATGACATCAAAGGCCTGGGGACACATGTGTGCATGTGTGAGCATGCAGGGGCAAGAAAGGGGCACTTTTGCTTCAATATGGTGTCCTTAAACAATGTATGGCATGTTCTGTGTGTGTCTGGGAGTGGGTCTGTGCATGAGTCTTTCTGTGAGAAACATATGCACTTAGAGAGACTGCAAAAAAAGAGAAAGGTGAGAAAGATACAATCCTATACCCACACATTCACACATAAGAGAGCAGTCATCAGGGCCTCAGGAACACCAATGTGATATTTTTAAAACAAGATATGAAACAGAGTTTCAGACCTAGGTTAGGATGGACAGATATACTACTGCATCATCAAGACAAATATTTCTAAAGCACTTCATGGGAACAGAGAATCGAAGATCATATGGATAAGGTTAAATTAGAGTTGGAACACTGTTTAGGAAGGCAGATAAGAGTATAGTTACTGTACCTAATGAAATGCCTACCACATGGCTGGTGCTCCATGTAATAATGAACTTCAGAAGGCTACTCTCTTGAAAAACAAACAAAACAAAACAAAAACAACAACAGCAACCCCAAAACAAAACAGGTATAATTCTAGCATTTGACAAAGGGATATATGCTACTGGAATTCCAGAAAATTGATAGTTCACTGAATACTTGTTCAAAGCACTTGATAGCCTTTAATGCAGAGGATTCTAAAAACATGAAATCAATGGCTCATGGCAATTATTTGTGACATAACTGACAACCTAACGGGGACATTTTGATTGATCTGGAAATATAGGCAGCTATGATAGAAGAAAAAATATCTAACATAACTCTGTGTGCTATTCGAAAAGTGAAGTAAAAGAAGAAATGCATGATATGAGTCTGCATTTTGTCAATAAAATATTTAGAGGATTCTGAAGTCACTAGTTTCTCTCTGCTAAGTTCAATGACTTACACATAATACTGATTAAGAGTTTAGCTAAACTACTGCATGCTGTTGCTGCCTCAGCATCCATTAAATATAACCAAGTGGCATGCAGGGGCCTTGAACTGAAACTAGTGAAACCGAGTCCCTCTAAAAGCAAGCTTCCCTCCAGAGTTTATGATTAACCTCTTTCCTAAAACTTTATTCCCTTTCTCATCCTGTCGCCTGGCCCCTTCAGGACTGAGGAGTATCAAAGAAAAGAGGGAACTGATACCACGCATGACCCTGTGGAACGCTACCAGGTAATAAATCCCTCTGTGTCCTTGGTTTCTTGTTTATTGAAAAAGACTTTAATTTAGTCTCCTAGACCTTCCCCTGTGGAGAAGGCAATGGCACCCCACTCTAGTACTCTTGCCTGGAAACTCCCATGGGTGGAGGAGCCTGGTAGGCTGCAGTCCATGGAGTTGCAAAGAATCAGACACAACTGAGCGACTTCATTTTCCCTTTTCACTTTCATGCATTGGAGAAGGAAATGGCAACCTACTCCAGTGTTCTTGCCTAGAGAATCTCAGGGACGGGGGAGCCTGGTGGCCTGCCGTCTATGGGGTTGCGCAGAGTCAGACACGACTGGAGCGACTCAGCAGCAGCAACAGCAGCAGCAGCAGAGCAAGAGCCACTTGTATTCCTTGTTTACTGCTTGCAATAAATGCTGTACTTCAGTAAATTGGCTTTGCTACACAGTGAGAGAGCAGACCCAAACATGGTTTGGTAACACTAGTCCCTCCTGAATAACAGCCTGCAGAGTCACAATCAAATATAAGTTCCGGATATAATGTCCCCTGAAGCCCATGTAAGCAAGTCTTTTCCAACCTCCTCTAGTGTGTCAGTAGATAAGATTCCTAAGAGCTTAACAATCCCCCCCATACATACTCTTTTTGAATTGACTACTATGGCCTTAGCCCAGGAACCTCAAGGCATTCCACCCATGGACCCTAAGAAAGGCATATTCCCCAGGTCCTGCACTCTCCCTCTGCCTGCACCCTGCTTTAACCTTCCCATAGGGCCCCTTGAGACCTGGCTGTGAAATTCCTCCAGATCCACAGAGTAAGAAACTTTCCTTGGAGTCTTTTGTTGAACGGGCCTGGGGCCCTACTTAACAAATGTTAATTAAACGAAGTCACAGCAATACTTTTTTAATCAATGCACAGAACAAATGGGTCCAGTAACAGGATCCATCTTCAAACAATTTTGTTATTTGGCTCCCAGGCCAGTAGAGTTTTCTGGTTACCTCCCGCCACACTAACTGTATCTTTGATTTTTTCCAATTCCTTTGTTAAACTTCTAAATCTTAATTTCTCATTGGTGGAGTAGCCCAGACCTTAGTCTTTGGATTTCTCTATCTGTACTCTCTAGGAAATCTTATCTAGTCTAATGGTTTTAAACACCATTTAAGTGCTGATGGTTGCTAAATTTTTATCTCCAGTTTGGGTATTTTCCTATAGTTTGGTCTCAAATGTTCAAACATTCTAGGCTTCCCATCTCCAGTTGTTTGCCTAACAACGTCTCAAATTGAACATGAAACCAAACTCTTGATTCACCACTGCCACAACCTTCCATCTCATCCAGTCTGCCTCATCCCTCTAAGGGTCATTCAATTTTTTTCAATCCTCAAATGGCTTTCCATCATACAATAAGGTCTTCACTACCCTGTCTCCTTTTGACTTTCACTCTCCCACACTACACAGCAGCCACAATGGCCTTCTTGTTATTCCTTGGGTGGGGGAAAAAATTTTGTCACCCTCAAATATCTCTTTAGCACATGGATGGATTATTCTGAGCGGAAAGTAATCAAGGTTCTTCCTAAAAAAACTTACGAAGAACCTTTGACCGTTCCCCTAACTGCCTTTAGAACATAGAGGATGTGTTCCTGACAGGGAGCTATCACTATGGATAACTAAGGAAAAATGGCAACCCACTCCAGTACTCTTGCCTGGAGAATCCCATGGTGGGAGGAGCCTGTTAGGCTACAGCCCATGGAATTGCAAAGAGTAGGACAGGACTTCACTTTCACTTTCCACACAGGGAGCTATCACTATAGATAACTGAGGTATGAACTAGGTATGTAGACAGGGAGGAACCTAGGTAAGTCTGTTGGTTCAAATTCCTCTGTGTCCTACCCTCTCTGCTTGGCCCAGCAAATATTTGTTTACCACATATTGGCTTTTCCAGTTCCATGTCAATTGCCTTCCTTCCCTTTGAAGTTCTACACCACTACCCCAATATGATCTTTTGTCTTAACTGAAGATGGTATTTAAGGAGAGGGCCTTGGCCATTTTGGACAGTTACTTGGTTTTCTTGGGTTTCTCCCATGGACACATGTTACCAGACGTTTTTTGAATTTTCTCCTGTTAATCTATTATATCTCATGTTAATTTAATTCTTAGACCAGGCAGAAAAACTAGAAGGGTAGAAGAAACTGCCTGACTCTTACATGCTTTAAGCATGCTCATGTTCATACATTAGAAACTTACAACACTGGTTTTTCTTTGTGCATGGAAAGTTCTCTAAGTTATTCACAAACTTCATCTCCTCATCTGATTCAAATCTCTGTTTAAATGTCACTCCTTTACAAGGGCCCCTCCTTTTTTAAATTAAAAAACAATCATTCTTCATCCTTTTGCCCATCTTTACTTTTCTCATCACATTGATGTCTGGTATTATGTTACAAATTTATTTTCTGTCTATTGCACTAGAATATATGCTCAAAGACTGATATGTGTGTGTGTGTGTGTGTGTGTGCATATATTTTTTTTAAGTTTCTCATCACTGAAAAAAAGAGAGCTTGCTATGTAGTAGGCATTTGATAGATATTCCCTGAATGAACAGATGACTTTGTAATCAGTAAAATTGTTATAACATTATATTAAAATTATCAATACTGGTAAAATGAATCAGAGAGGAAATTAATTCAACACTTATGCATTTAATGTTTGAGTGGAACAAGGATGGATAGACTACATTAGATTAAGAATATAAGCAGGTTTTAGAGCTGAAAAACACATTTGAGATTACCTAATATAATTCCATTGTACTTAAAATGTATTTAACTTTGAACTGTCATTTCATTTCCCTGATTTTCTGGGTTCAGGCTAATTTACTGAAAGCTGATACTTTCACTTACTCTAAAGAAAATGATTATTAAAACACTTTCTTTTTAATAATATTAATATTTAAATGTAAAGCAATGACTTACTAAGAGGAAAATAGGTAAAAGTCATAAATCTAAAGACTTTTAGATCAGTAGTAGAATTAACCTAAGCACATCTTAGCATTTTATGTTATGAAAAAGATAGCAACATATAAACGATGTGGAAAAAAACAAACAGTGAAGTAATATGCCCCATTTGTAGTGTGACAATGTACATTTGAGTTAATAAAGAAATCTTTAATTACCATATTAATAATGTTAATCTCATTATTCTCTTGGTATTTCACACACATGCACACATGTGCGCCCACACAAGACTCAAATCAAAAGAACTGCCAAGTTTTTATAAACTTGTAATTGAAAGATATGACCTTACAATCCAAACTATATCTTTTGGTAATTAAAAAAATATCATTTTAATACCTAAACTTCCTTCAGGCAGCAGAGTTTCTTCTGTAAGACTAACCCATGGCAGCTGCATTTCATTTTTATTTGAAAAGACTGATCCAGTGTTTTTATAGCTCTCAATTAAGCTGTTTAAATAAAAAAAAGTAAATGTTGAAAATGGAAACCACTATAGTTAAGCTCTAGGTAAATGAGTAATGGGCAAATCTCTGGTGATGTGAAAGTTTGGTTTGGACAAATACCTAAATCTATTCGAACCTCTTGAGCTAAAAAATTCTAGTTCCCACATGGTTAGTAAAGCTTTAGGGTTTTTCACTGAATCTGACACAGCTTTTCAAAAATACCCACATTCAATCACTAGGCAATAGTAAAAGCAACTTAGGGAGAAAAAGTTAAAAGTTTCTGAAATATAAAATGTCTTCAGTATTTGGTTCCATTTTAAAATTTCTAACTCTCCAACTTTAAAACTCCACTAAAAGTACAAATCGAGCAAGACCGTGGACAAGAAACTAGATATATTAGAATTACAGAGGACCAAATTATCAAGGTTCCAAACTGTCAAATATTTTTAACACCTGCAGATAAACAGGTAGAAGTAAAGGTTCATCTTTGACTCTTCCATGACTTCTTATCCATCCCTCACATCTCAGCTCAAGCATCACCTTCTCAAGAGAGCTCTTCCTAACTAGGTTGCTGACTGGTATAGTATTATAAATCTCTTTCATGTCACTTGCCATGGTTGCTTGCAGAGTTATTTAATGTATATCTCTTCCAGGACACTAACACCTCCCTGAGGCTATGTTATGTCTTTTTTGCTCACCACTCTGTTCCAAGTATCTAGGACAATGTCTGTACACAATCTTTCTAATACTGGAAACAATTCTGACTTTAGTCGTTACTTGGTCAATAGTTGGCAAGTGGCAAGTATCACCTCATTTTAGCAAATACCATGTGGCGATTGGAAACAGGGAGAGAAATATAACTAAAGGTATTTGTCTTTCAGCTCTTGACAATCCACCAAATACTGTTCAACCTCTTCAGACCAGCATTCTTGATTTTTTCGAATTTGAGATTTTACTCATTTTCCTACAACTAGCAATTACAACTAATTTTCACTACTCTGAGCCAAACGTGTATTTGATGTTCTTTTGACACATTTTGGATCTTTATAGATTGAGTCTGTATTACTATCTTTGCTGGTATAACTCTCCATGAACCCTTCCCCCAAGTTTTCAATCAGAAGTGGCCTGAATTATTAAGATGATGGATGTGAACACTATACAGACTGGAAACCTTTATGAATGTACTGGGATTTATTTTACAGAGCAATTTTTCCATTTTATATTGCATTTATGATATTCATATTGTCTTATGAGTATATTGCTCATTTTGTTTACAAACTTATATGTTCTGAAATGAAAGGTCTATATTTTAGTCATTTTTATATACTTCACAGACCTAATGCTTTGTTTACAAGGCACATGCAGGCATTAAAAGAGTGACAACACATATATGGGCAAAAGGGAGATACAATCTTTTGTATACAAAAGGGAGAGCAGAGGGCAAATTTCCTGTGTCAATTATGTACTGGTATCTGAATATATAGGCAGATATGTTAAATAACCTAACATATATGCCCATCACATGGCCTCTTGATGTCTATAACCAATTAATTATTTTCAACATGAAATATGAATTTAAGCTATTTAATTTTATAATACAGGATTCAGGACTCATTGAACAAAATAAAGTTTAGTAATAACAAATCCTATTTGTAAATATAATAAGGCCTATAATATTTAGTTGATCACTTCAAATCTTAAACTCTGACTCTCCTTCCATCCAACCCTACAGTCCACTATAGGAGAGTTCTTAAGAGTACAAATCATTTTCATATTTACCTAATCAGACACAACAAGTGAGGGGCTTTGGGAAGAGGGATTGTTTAAATAGACATTAAATGAATTTCAAAGTCAAATAGAATTATATCTTGGGTGACCTATGAGAGGATGTAGTAAAATATTTTTAACTACTACCTCTACAAAATATTCTAAGATCCTTGACATAAAATGTCAGCAGAGAGCAAATCATGTATTTATTCATTCACCAGACATGTATTGAGCCCTACTATGTGCCAGGCCCTGGGAGTACAAAAGATGATCAACACAGAACCAACGCAGTCAACTTCCTGCACACAGAGAGCTTATGTGGCAGCAGGAGTTGAGTCTTATCTCCTCCATGAAGCTGCTCCAAACCACAACCTTTCCTATCTGGTGAATTCTTAATACATTTTAAACAAATGTTGTAAAAAAGCAGAACCTTATGGGGCCTTCCAGTTGTAGTCCTCCCCTCACCCCCAGTGTCCTCTGCCTGCCTTTCGTTTGTAGAAAAGGTGTAAGTTTCCCAGGCCTCCTGTGAGTCACAAAGCCTAGTTCAAGAATGAATGACTGAAAGGATGTGACCATATAGCAACAAAAATAGTAATTGGGCCAGGAGAACTGGTAAGATTTTAAACAGTAAATCAATCACTTGGCAGTCCCAGAATCTTTAGTTTCTCCCTGAAATAGATAACAGTGTCTGAGGCACATTTCCTGAGTTGTTTTACAGATCCTAAAAACCCTCACCAAATGGAAGAGGTTAACTACTTGATGACCATGAGCACTTAGCCCCCCAGACCTACTAGGGCAGGAGGACTGCTATGTTAATCCCTGTGACACAGCCATGTTACCTCACCATCAACCAATCAGAGACCTCATGTGCATGAGTTAATCACATACCCTGTGATCCCAGTCCCTCACCCGGCCTTTAAAAACGCTTTCCTGAAACCCATCGAGGAGTTCCAGTGTTGTGAGCATGACCTGTCCCGGACTCGTCATCTAGTGCTCTGCATTAAATGCTGCACTCTCCTTCACCACAACCCACGGGCAGTAGATTGGCTTTTTGCATGTGGGCAAGCAAATCTGAGTTTGGTTCGGAAACAGTGTCACCCAATTAAACTTTATAAAACACCATCCCTTGAATGCCTTATTTCTCATACACATGTTCTTAACTAAATGTTAAGCTTCTTTAGAGCAAAGAATATTTTCTCCTTCATTTTATGCTTCAGTCCCATGGTAACTGACAGTGCTAGGTTCTGGAGTAGCTGCTTAATGAATAGATGTTGATTGACTGATAAAAACATGGAAGGAAACTTATTTTTGAACCTAGAAAAATTGTTGCTACATTCGGTTCTTAATTATCTGCGTTGAGGGAGATAGTTAATGCAAAACAAAGAATAATATACAAGTCATTTCCATTTGGCTTTGGAATGCATTTCCATACTTAACTTTTCATTTGGGTCTATTGCTTGGCTTGAGAATACATTTCTGACAAAACAATAAAGCTGCCATGTGAATTTCCAACTGTGATCAAAGCTGGAATGCTGTCTCACTACAGGAAAAATAGAGGAAGAAATATTGAAATGGCCTATTGGATTTTCAGCCTGCCCTACACTCATTTACAATGAAATCGACTTGGATTGTTTGTTGCTATCTTCTACTACTTGTACCTCCCTGACTACATGCCTTTTTGAAAGCATTAAACATAGCTGCATTTTACTTTATAGGTGTCCTAACATTTAGAATATTGCCTTTCATTGAGTATGCAAGTATCTTCAAATTACATTTGTTGATTCTTTCTCTCTAATACCTAAGTGAAAAAGATAGTGAAAGTCACTCAGTTGTGTCTGACTCTTTGCGATGCTATGGACTTGTAGCTTGCCACACTCCTCTGCTCATGGAATTTTCCAGGCAAGAATACTGCAGTGGGCTGCCATTTCCTCCTTTAATGGATTTTCCCAATGGAGGGATCAAACCAGGGTCTCCTGCATTGCAGGAAGATTCTTTACCCTCAGCCACCAGGGAAGCCCAAGTGAAAAAGATAGGCTTTTGCTTAATCCCAAACACCTGGATACTCCCAGAAAAATGAAGTGAAAGCATCCTGATACTTCCATAGGCATTTACTGCATGAATGTACTTTTCTCTTTCAGCCTTAACACACACGCGCGCGTGCACACACACACACACACACACACACACACACGACTTAGATAAAATGAAAGTGGACAAAAGCTGATCATGGTTGTTTACAAAGAATATTTTCCTTTGGGAAAATAAATTATTTCCCATTTGTGAGGTTTAGAGCAGAATGGTCATTAATACCTTGTATATGGTTTTTTCATTTTACAAACGATGTTCAAAGTCATTACTATACCTAGTCCTGATAACAACATATGTGATGTGGGCAAGGCAAGTATTATTCTTTCAGCTTTACAAATGGGGAAACAGAGTGTCCTTCCTAAGTTTACGAAGACCATGGCTAAAACTTAGGTCTATTGATACACATCCAAGTGTCTTTTCATTCAAATGGATTAATAAAAAATGCTTTGCATTTGTACAGCACACTAAAGTTCAAAAGCACTTTTATATATATGGGGTAAATAAAGTAGACAGAGAGTATTTCTCAAGAGTGTGCAAAATGAAATTGGCTCTCTTTAGGTTTGGAGTCAGGACCATAATGTAGACATCTGGAGATGAGTAATTGAGCAGAGCTGCTGTACACAAATTTGATAATGCCTTAGCTGATATGAAAAATGCTTAACTAAATGTTTGCTTTTGATAAAGAGGAGTTGGGACTTTCACTTTTTGGAACCAATTTCAACTCGGTTACTCATGACTTTTCTTACTCAAACATCAACTGGTGACTAGGTAATATTCTCCTTCTCACTGATGATCTTGGGAAAGCTTTTCTATAGTTTCTTTGAAAATTTTTCATTCCTTTTCAGTTCTAACCATCACTGAGTGCCTTAGCTTTAAAGGAGTAGCTGAGATATAATCCTCTCAAGTTGATTATAATTTTAAATGCTTGTCTTATGTATGTGTATGTGGATGGATGGATATGTGTGTATCTATATATCCATCATCAAGATTTCAGCTGAAAAAGTTCAGTGATGTTTGTTACGTATATCTTTCCATTTCTAACTTCAGTATTGAATTGGGACAATAACAAGTAATTACTCTGTTTCACCTTTGCAAAACAAAGGAGAGTATTATTACATGTTTACTGACTTGTTTTCTTTTCAAGCATAATTTTTACTTCTACTTTATACAGCTAATTCACTTCCCATATCGCAAAGTTTAAAACCAGAAGAAAAGAACAGAGGCTGTTCAATGAAAAGCTAAGTTTACTTGCTATAATATTCAAAAGTTACCTCAAAAAGATTCTAACTAGAAATAACTGAACAGACAACTAATACAGAAAAAAACACTAATATATCTGTCTACATTATACAAATAGTACCTGATTGAGATACTGCTGCAAGAGTACATTAACTGACTCATACTAACGTAACCATCATTGCCTATAAACTGTGTGCATTCAACATACCATGCATGCCTTTCATAATTGAAAATAGTTTTAGAAAATTTCAAATAAAAGCAAAAAGAATCAAACGATGGCTACAATAGCCAATTTAAGCTCTTTTCCCAGATGAGTCTCTAGTGGGCTGAAAGGGTTTAAGCATCCTTTAACTAAGCAACATGCTCTTTTCTCACCATTAGCATCATGCACCAAATGTCTATCAATTCCCTAAACAACGTTTGAAAAATGGAGCTCGTAGTAATTTCAGGCTGCCGTTCAAACAAGCAAGACATTTCAAACAGAGAATTTTTGAGCTGACTGATCTGAAAAAATATACACTCCATTCAGACAGTTTCTTGGAATGTGATTTCTAAGAGCCAAAGAGATAATTCTTAATACCTGCATTTTAAATTAAAACATAAAGGAATAACAGTGGGAAAATGTTATACCCCTTTTCCTTTTGTCAAACTTAAATTATGTCACGATAACAAGCTGTTTTCTACTTACTTGCTAGAATGTTATTTAACATTAATCATTATTACAATGATTTCAAACATGTTAAATAAACACTTATTAGGACAACTTTCTATAAAGCACTGTGCTAAGTTTCTTGTACTCAAAGATGAATAAGGATTTCTGTCTCAAAAGATTTTATAACCCAGTGTACAAAACATACTCACAGAGTATAGGCAAGTCAGCAAGCACAATAATCAAAATATTAAAATGCTATGACAACATAGGGGACAAGTAAATTAATTATGTTTGCTATGATTAAGGAAGACTTTGTGGAGGATATGGTATATGTGAGAAGCTAATTTTTAAATTAATTTGCAAACCTTTCAAAAACAATTTTTTTCCTTCTGAAGCAACACATAGATTCACAGTGAACAAATGTGAATTTCATCTCAGATTTATGGAGCTTTCTGACCCCAGAGGCAGCACGATACCATGGTAACGAGCACAAGGCTTGGAGTCTGAAGGAGCAAAACTTACTTGAATCCTGGCTCTCATTAAATACCAGACTTGAAACATACATGATCTTGCACACGTTTGAACCTTTGAACCTCTGTAGCCTCAATCCTCACATATTTAAAATGGGGTTAATCATAGTACATACCCTATAGTATTGCCTTGGAGATCATTTAAGATTGTATGAAAGTGAAAGTGAAAGCCTCTCAGTCCTGTTCGAGACTCCCATGGACTATGCAGCCCATGGAATTCTCCAGGCCAGAATACTGGAGTGAGTGGCCTTTCTCTTCTCCAGGGGATCTTCCCAACTCAGGATCGAACCACGGTCTCCTGCACTGCAGGCGGATTCTTTACCAGCTGAGCCACAAGACACCTATATATATATTATTAATTAATTAATGTATTTTTTCTTTACATTATCATGTTGGTTTTGACTATTCTTAGCACTGTGACTGATACATGGCATTCACTAAACAGTTGCTATTATTCATGCTTTGCTATCATTTTTATTGTTATTACTATAAGTGATTATACCTTCTATTGCAAATTGGCAAATTACTGCACAAATAATTGAAGTTAAAAAAAAAAAAAAAACAGAAAACTTGCTTTCCCTGCCAAGGGCCTGGGTTCAATCTCTGGTCAGGGAACTAAGATCCCACAAGCTGTGTGATGCAATCAAAAAATAAAATAAAATAAACTTCCAAAATATGATGAAGAGTGCATATTTCAAAGAATGCTAATAATCTTCCTTTTTAAAAAAAGCAGTCTTTTCCCCCTATTACTGACTATGCTCCCATGCTTACTCTCTCCCTTTTTCTTTTTCTTTCTTTTTTAATCCGGGGCCCTCTCACCCTGAGCAGTCTCATGAAAACCAGTTTGGCTTTGAACTTCCAAATTTGCTGAGTTTGAGACCAGCAGGCAATTGAATCAGTGAACTTCCCTCTAGTATAGCTTAAAGCTCTTGATTTTTCAGGAGCTAGAAAACAACCTAGATTAGTACATTCATACCGGGGGAAAAAGCCTTGCTGTTGAGGTTTCTGTTTCGTTTTCTTTTTTATATGGCATTTACTTTACAAAGTATGAATCATCTTCTCTCTTAAACCTGTTACTGGCATGTTCTCAAAGGTGACTAATATTGCTGAGGTTGAACAATAATCGTGTTTTTCATCTTTCCAAAAATTATTCTCTTAATAAAGAAGAGCAGAAGAAACACTGACATAGCTGCAGTGTAGTAGAGACCCCAAATCTATTCTGAATTGTCTGGTCAGGGCAGTGTGCTTCTTCCAGAAGTTGATTTTTAAACACTTCAAATGACTCTCCCTCCTACTATGAGGAAATCCCAGGTGTTGATAGTGAGCTGACAGACTGTTAATATCATTAACAGTCTGTCAGCACCTCTTCTCAGTGTGTTAATGGTGCCCTTGCTACTCAGTCCTCCCTGCCCTCTGGTTGGTGAAATGATTTAACCAGCAGTCAATCAAAAACCTAAGCTGATTTGGGGCAATAGACAGCTCTGCCATTGACAAAATCTATGTGAGCAAATGTGGTTAAGAAATTTGTCAACAGAATATAATCAGTAAGGTCAACACTGTGGGTAATGTGCTTTTTAGACACTTGAAGAGTGGACCACAACATATATTTTAAAGTCTAAGGAGCCCTCTTTTAAGAATGGGTTTTTCCAGAGGAAAGAGCAAGGAGCAATAAGTAAAGTGATGCATGGATTTAAAAGAAAGAAAGACAAACTCTTTCATACTCATGTGATTGGTCAAAAGACAAAAGCTGAAAAACTCGGAATCCACATATAATGTCAAGTTCAAGACATTGGTCTCAGGATCGACAAACAGACCACTCACAGTGCTCCCTCTTACCTCTCCTAAGCATAGGTTATTTTTCAAACCGACAGTGATTCTGAACCTCAGCTCTCCAATTTTTGCAACAGGTGCCAAAACACAAAGACTAGCAAATTCCTGGTCACCTTAAAAAAGAGATAACCTTCTGAACCTAACAACTTTAAAACAATGAAGCTATGACAAATAACTGAATGTGTTGTTGAAGTTATCCTGAGACAACTTGAGCTCACCATGGTGACACAGGGACAACTGTGAACAATTTCATCACCAGACATGGAAAATACTCATTTAATAAATAGGAACATTTTTTAAAGGCTCAAGAGGGTAAAATTGAGCAGTCTCTGACACATGGTAAACATACAGTTAATGAGTGAACATTACCATTTTTATAACTTACTAAAAAAAGAATATAGATTCTATTTGAATTCACTGACCAAACAACTGAACCTAAAACTTCCAATATTATTATGATGAGCATATTGACATGAAGAATACAAAGCTCTTTGCTTTTCAAAAAAATCACAACAGCAAATTTCCCAACATGGTATCTAAATTTTTGAAGCATGTGTATTTTAAAATATATGGTGCTATTATATCCAAAACAGACCATCCCTTTTCATCCTAAAACCTCCCTACTATGATTTATGAGAGAATTTTCTCTAGTTCCCTCTGCTTTACAGTCTTACAAAATTAATCTTGCTTTGTTTACTCTTTCCCCCTTTTTAAAAAAATTAAGAACAAACAATTTGGGGTAGAGAAAAGAGAGTCAGAGGTGACAAGCTTCCTTCTAAAGCCACTGATTATTGTTTAGGAGGCAGGAAATAGCCTGGCTTACTCCATTCATAGGAAGGTTGCATTCCTTTTTTTTTTTGACATTTACTTTTAAAAGATTTGGCTTATCCCTTCTAAAACTGACTACATTTCACATGCTCTAAAAAGGTGACTCAAAGTTACTCAACTTCCAGTGAAGATATATATGAAGAAAAGTTTTATAACTACAAGCACAGCCAACTACTCTTTCAACAATGTCCCTTCTGGTGTATTAAGTAAAAGGAGGATCTTGGATTAGATGACCTCCATTGTCTCTAGCTATATTATTCTGTGATTTAATACCTACTTACTGAATGTCTTTGTGTTGCTAGGTGCTGCACACTGGGACAGGCAAGTCGAAATTAACATGCTGGACATGATCTTGGGCATTAGGGCCAGCAAGACAGAGACATGAATATATGCCAGACTGCCAGTAAATTGTAGTCAAGTTTTTTACCTTGTGCACTGTTGTATTTTCATGATTCGGTACTGCCAAGCATACTATAAGTGTTCCATCAATAATGTGAAAGAACAAGGGTGAACATGGGGTGCTAAGGGACTTAGACCAATCTAGAGATTTGGTGAAGATTCAACCTACATATTCACTTGCCCTCTGGCCATAATGCCACTGGTGCTACCTATAGCACTGATCCCTTCTAAAAGCCTAGAGTGGCACTGCTATTCAGTTTTTGAACTCACAGGCCTTATAAAGAGGTTACTGTTTAAGTAAAGGTAAGATTACCTTCATTCAAGAGATAACTACCCCCATACTTGTGCCCATAGTTGATCAATTTAAAGGGCCAGTGACCTAAAGTAAATGAATTTATTGGCAGAGGACAGAAACAGTGGAAAGATCATCCAGTACAAAGAATCTTACACTAAAAATAGGATCGTGGTTTTAATTTTAAAACTGAATCAAGTATCCCACAAGGAAATATCCCTCTTTTTTGAAATTGCCAAAGGTTAGAAAAAAGTTAAGCACTGAAATTCATATAACATATATATATATATATATATATATATATATATATATATATAATGATTAGACCTTTTGTTTGCCATTTTCTAGATGATCCAACTTCTCAGTGGATGTCCAAGGGGTCTTCCTAAGCAAGAATAACTTAGTACAGCTTTACCATTGCAATTTACTAATTTGGAGTTTTTAAATCAACTGCAACCAAAAGATAGAGTCAATAGTCTACTTTTTCTCTAAAATAAATTGCTATATATTTCGTTTTTTAAATATAACATCCAAAGTAACAACTCCATACATTTTAATAAAGTTTTCAATCCCCATGTAGACAGTCACACTTTGGTGCCACTTAAATGAAGAATATCCATTCATCCGTAACATACAGATACAGAAGGCTCTGGATTTTCATTCTAAAGCACTTAATTACCTGCATAAAGACAGAAATAAAATAGAATCCAGGCCAAGTTCATGAGGGCTTGAAATTACTTTTCTTTTACGAAATGAGCAACAAAGATTCCTCAATGTTGCATGCTATTGTGTGGCCATATGCCAACTGTAGAAGAAAATGTTAGAAAGAAAAAAGGGATCAGGAATTAAATATAGATATGTAAGGCAAGAAACAAAATCAAAAGTTGAAAACTGTAGGTGGTGCTTCCAACCACAAGACAATATAACAAATTTGAAAGAAAAATCTAATCAGCAACAGTTAAACCTTCATATTAAATATCTTGATGTGGGCAGCTATGTAATTAAAGGTTATTTTTGAGGATTTCCTGCCTCCAATCTCCCACAAACTTATGTTCCCAATATTCCTATTTGCATAAGTACTCAGCGTCACTAAAGGACCACGCAGAATACAGTATTAATTTATGAACCAAACACTGCAAATGAAAAAAAAAATTTCACATAAATATAAATTGCCATTCTCAAGTAATTCAAGTTCAGGACCATAACGTCCAAGCTGGGCAGGAAAGGAAGCATATGAGAGAATAAAAAGACAATAGATTTAACCTTGAAACAAGGTGAATGCCATATAGTTATTGAAATAATTTACTTATTATCAGATAAAGAATTTACAGTATTTATTCCCTCTAGAGATATAAAATGGTGAATCAATCTGCAGTTCAAGATATTTATTTAAACCCAAAGGAGGAGGATATGGCTTTAACTTTTGAAAACCAAAATAGAAAAAAAAAAAAACATCAGCTCTAAAATAGTTTATCTTTAGACACCAGATTTAACATTAAACAGTTCAAGCTAAATATCATTTCTCAAGTTTTCCTTTCATATAATTCTGTAATTTATATGAATATACTGTATGTAAAATAGGGATTTAAAAACGTTTATGTAGCAGGTAATGCTTAATATTATACAGATAGCCACTACAGTTTACTAAAATACATAATCTACTGATCAATTCATCTATCCATCCATCCATTTTATTCTTCATCACCTTTCAGTCTACTGATATCAATTATCCTCTGATGGCCCTTGAAAACATATGTGGCCCCTCAGAAAATACCTGCACATACACAATGAGAATAACTACAACAATAAAGAACTCTGACTAAAAAAGTTATTTTATTGATCACTTCCTTTAAATAAGTGGTTATGTAAGGAGAGTCTTTGTTTTCTTTTAGGTCTTATCAAACCTCATAAGACTTACCTTGCATATCTTGTAGGCCTTCAAATGAAACTCTTCTTTGAGAAATGGCATTTGTCTTATATAATCGCTCCCTTGCCTACTCTATGATTCAAAATGTCATGAACTAAAATTTATGCTGCTAATATAAAAGCAGCTTATACACATATTCATCCAAACCATGTGAATAGAATGGTAAGTTTAGAACTAACCACAGGGTAAATAGATATTTGGATCGACAGACAGACAGAGACACATACACACACACACACACACACACACACAAACACACAGACACACAGAAACTAACAAGTAAAATGCTTAAATAAAGGATATTGTCATCTTTTCCACAAACTTATCATGTTGATTTTCTGTTTTGGGGAATTGCTTGAGGTCACGTTCCAGATGAACAATTTGTTGTTCCATTGCTGCAAGGTTGCTCTTGAGAATTTGAGCTGAAACTAAAGAGAAATGTACAAAGTGTTTAGAATATTTTACCAGATATTCCACAAAACAACTAAAAGAAAACCATATCAGTTTAAGTATTTTTTTAATGTGCAGAATAGTTTCATGAAACCAACTCCCATTTTTCTCAATTACTGCTCGTAAAATGTCTACTCTCCATGAAAGAAGTGAAAATGTATAATATAATAATATACCAAATCATCATGTTTAATATGGGAATGTCATTTTATTCAGCCATTAGTTCAAATGAATCCATTTCTATTTAAATTTATTGATGGACTTCCTAATATTTCATTCTTTAAAATCTAATGTGAAGATTAAAGAGAAACTAGGGTTCAAAGAGATTCTATCTATTTAATGCATGTTCTTGGCTATGTAAATGATTTAATGTTAAATTACATAAAAGGATCAAATATTTTTCTTTTGTTGAAAGATCCTGATTTTTATAAATCAATATCTATGGCTTAAATTCCTTTTATGGTTCAAATTCCACTTTTCATAATAAGAGACATGAAAAATGACTGTTGATGTGAAGAATTTAGAGCAAATCACAGCGAATACATAAGTGCATACACACCCACAAAGCTTCAGTGAGCCCGCAAACACGATCATTAGTTGCCTTAATTACCCCTAACATTTTCTGGACTTTTCTTTTTCTCTTCTCATTGACAACCAGTAATTTTAAGTTTTATATTCAAAACACTCTTAAATATGTGCACACTTTCCAGATCTCTCAGGATGCCTTCTTTTCACAGAGCTACTTTTTTTTAAAGCATATACTATTTTACAGATACTCTATTATTCCAGGACTGCCAATTATATATGAAGACAATTCTATCAATATCAACAGTATTTGACAGGGTTCTAGCTGAAAAGCCAAGGTAAGTATTAAGATTTGATAGGTAGCCTGCGACATTGATTTTTAAATCCAGGTTTCTGAAACACAGTTCTTTTCATTAAAGGACCATGAAACAGAAATAGAATAATATTACAATTCTTTTTTTTAAAGTAAATTGCAGTCTCATTCAGAGGCGCATTAGAATTACAATGAATAATTCAAGAGACTGACAAAAATCAACCCCCTGGCAAATTTCAGCCAGTCTTCTGATACAAATTCATCATGCTGACATACACACCTATATAACTCAATGAGGAGAAATTGCTTAAATATACTTGGAAGTTCAAGAGAGTGAAAATCAAACAACAACACTAAAGACAAATTCTTTTTTTCCTATTAATCTGTCAGTACAAATAGCTACGTCCAATTTAGTTCCATTTGTTTAGATGTGACAAACTTGGAGATTATTCCTTATTGGAGAAGTCAGAGAGTTTTGCCCTGCCAAAAATGTGCTAACAGCTCAGTAATCATTGCTTGCTTTATGTAAAGGATGAGTTTACTGTGAAAGAAACCATTCTCTCTGAGTTTAAAGCTGAATTTTTCCACTTCAGTTTCTCCAGCAGATTCTTGGATACCCCACATCCAAGGTAAGAGAAAACCAAGTAAGATGGTAGCACTAATAGAGGGCATGAGAGGGCAGACAGACTGAAACCACAATCACAGATAACTAGCCAATCTGATCAAATGGATCACAGCTTGTCCAACTCAATGAAACTAAGCCATGCCATGAGGGGCCACCCAAGATGGACGGGTCTGGCAAACCACTGCAGTATTCTTGCCTTGAGAACCCCAAGAACAGTATGAAAAGGTAAAAGATAGGACACTGAAAGATGAACTCCCCAGGTTGGTAGGTACCCAATATGCTACTGGAGATCAGTGGAGAAATAACTCCAGAAAGAATGAAGGGATGGAGCCAAAGCAAAAACAAGGTTTCAAAGCTCAGATTACACAGCATCATTTTTAGCCTTCTGAAATAGAAACAGACTCACAGACATAGAGTACAGACTTGTGTTTACCAAGAGGGAGAGAGAATGGGGATGGGAAGGACTGGGAGTTTGGGATCAGCAGATGTAAACTATTACACATAGAATTGGTACAGTAATGTCCTACTGTATAGTACAAGGAACTATATTCAATATCCTGTGATAATCCATAATGGAAAAGAATATATGTATAACAATCACTTTGCTTCATGGGACTGTCCAGCTAGCGTTAGTAGAGAAGAACTCCTCTGTCAATGTAGGAGACATAAGAGATGCGGGTTTGATCCCTGGGTCAAGAAGATTCCCTGGAGGAGGAAATGGCAACCCACTCCAGTATTCTTGCCTGGAGAATCCCATGGACAGAAGAGCCTGGCGGGTTACAGTCCACAGGGTCACAAAGAGTTGGATATGACAAGCAACTTAGCATGCATGCATGAATCCACTTTGCTGTACTGCAGAAATTAACAAAACACTGTAAATCAACTAAAGTTCAATAAAATTTAGTAAATAAATAAACAGACAGACAATCACCATTCCCAAAAAACAGAGCCTATGACAAAGCTTGAATGTAACAACTTTATCGGTATTGGGGTTTAATCCAAGTAAAACAGGCATGAGGGAAAAGAGAATAAAGCAAATACAAAAGAGGATGTTACTGAACTGGCTATATCTTTACAGAAACTATAGCTGCTTGCTTAGTGTCCCAGGTTGTCTCCATCAGGGCCACTTAATGGGTAAGTGAACCATGAAGTCACATGGGGCTCCATGCTTTAAAGTGCCCTGTTCTTTGTTTAAGGCTTTATTGTCAACACTTTGCACTTCTCAGTGATTTTTCAAATTAGGTCTTGCAATTTCATTTTGCACTGGGCCCCCCAATCATGAAGTCAGTCTTAAGACAAAAAAAGCAACTTCTACTTGAAAGAGTTGGCTAAAGGAGGTGAAAAGTTGACCTGGTGCTCCTTCTCATTTCTTATTCTCTCATTGGTGAAATTCTATTTCAAGAGATACGAACTTCTACATCTGGCTGAGGAGCAAGACAAGTGGCCCAGGATTGGAGGGAGGGCCTTGGCACAGAAAGGATACCCAGTGAGTTTACAGAGGATTCATTTTATCCCTGAATGGCTTCTTTCCTTTTTGACAGTTGATATAATTAGAAAAACTCTACCTGCTTATAATCAATATCAGCTTACTTGAAGTCTTCTTATCCATTAGTCCTCATTTTGCTTTAAAGCAACATTGCTTAAGTCTACTTCCTATTTTATAGGAAAGATGTCCCTTGCATCTTCTTAATCTGCCAAGGTTACAAACATCCAGTTCCTACAACTAGTCCTCCTAAGGTATAAGGGTTAGTCATCACTTATGCTCCTAAGCAATAACTAACATTTACTGAGTATTTACTATGTGTTAAATATTATCTCCTGTTCAAAGATCATGGCCCTGTCATGATGAATGGGCTTGTATAACTCAATGAAGCTATGAGCATATGGCCCATGCAGGGCCACCAAGGATGGACGGGTCATAGTGAAGATTTCTGAAAAAAAAAAAAATGTGGTCCACTAGAGGAGGAAATTGCAACCCACTCAAGTATTCTTGCCGAGAGAACTCTATGAACAATAAGAAAAGACAAAACGATAAAATATCAGAAGATGGGCCCCCTAGGTTGGAAGGTGTCCGATATGCTACTGGCAAAGAGCAGAGGGCAAATACTAATAGCTCCAGAAAGAATGAAGCGGCTGGGCCAACAATGGACAGTGGTGGATGGGTCTGGTGGTAAAAGTAAAGTTCAGTGCAGTAAAGACAATACTGTATAGGAACCTGGAAGTTAAGTTCATGAATTAAGGTAAACTGGACATGGTCAAGCAGGAGATGGCAAGTCTAAACATTGACATCCTGAGGAATCAATGAACTAAACTGGATGGGAATGGGAAACTTTAACTTGGATGACCATTATTACTGTGGGCAAGAATCCTTCAGAAAAGACAGCAGCCCTCATAGTCAACAACATAGTCAACACAGTCTGAAATGCAGTACTCAGGTGCAACCTCAAAAATGACAGAATGATCTCCATTTGTTTACAAGGCAAATCATTCAACATCACAGGAATCCAAGTCTATGCCACAAGAACTGATGCTGAAGAAGCTTAAGTTGACTGTTTCTATAAAGACCTCTAACACCTTCTAGCGAAGTCACTTAGTTGTGTCCGACTCTTTGCAACCCCGTGGACTGTAGCCTACCAGGCTCCTCTGTCCACGGGATTCTTCAGCAAGAATACTGGAGTGGGTTGCCATTTCCTTCTCTGGGGGATCTTCTGGTCCCAGGGATCAAAGCTGGGTCTCCTGCATTGCAGTCAGACACTTTACCCTCTGAGCCACCATAAATGCCCAACACCTTCTAGAACTAATACCCAAAAAAGTTTCTCTCTATCATAGGGGATTGGAATGCAAAAGCAGAAGTCAAGAGATACCTGGAATAACAGGCAAGTTTGATCTTAAAGTATAAAATGAAGCAGAACAAAGGCTAATAGAGTTTTGTTAGGAGAACACACTGGTCATAGCAAACACCTTTTTCCAACAACACAAGTGATGACTGCACACATGGATATCACCAGATGGACAATACCAAAATCAGATTAATGATGCCATTTGCAGCTACAGTTGGAGAAGCACTATACAGTCAGCAGAAACAAGACCTGGAGCTGACTCTGGCTCAGATCATGAGCTCCTTATTGCAAAATTCTGGCTTAAATGGAAGAAAGGAGGGAAAACTACTAGACCATTTAGGTATGACCTAAATCAAATCCCTTGCAATTATACAGTGCAAGTCAAGAATAGATTCAAGGGCTTAGATATGACAGAGGACCTGAAGAAGAATGGATGGGAGTTCAGGACATTATACAGAAGGAAGTGATCAAAAGCATTCCAAAGAAAACGAAATGCAAGGAGGCAAACTGGTTGTCTCAGGAGGCTTTATAAATAGCTGAGGCAAGAAACCAAGTGAAAGGCAATGGAGAAAGGGAAAGATATACCCAACTGAATGCAGAGTTCCAGAGAATAGCAAGGAGAGATAAGACAGAAAGTGAGAGATAAGACAGAAAGTCGCGCAGTTATGTCCCACTATTTGCAACTCCATGGACTATACAGTCCATGGAATTCTCCAGGCCAGGATGCTGGAGTGGGTAGCCTTTCCCCTCTCCAGCGGATCTTCCTAACCCAGGAATGAAACTGGGGTCTCCTGCATTGCAGGCGGATTCTTTACCAACTAACCTATGAGGGATGCTCAAGGAGAGATAAGAACGCTTCTTTAATGAACAATGCAAAGAAATAGAGGGAAAACAACAAAATAAAAAGGACTAGAGATCTCTTCAAGAAAATTTGAAGTATCAAGGGAACAAGGATGGGCTGGGCATGAGAAAGGACATAAATGGTAAGGACCTAATAGAAGCAGAAGAGATTAAGAAGAGTTGGCAAGGATACACAGAAGGATAAAAAAGATCTTAATGACACAGATAACCATGATAGTGTGATCACTCACCTAGAGCCAGACATCCTGGAGTACAAAGTCAAGTGGGCCTTAGGAAGCATTGATGAAATTCCAGCTGAGCTATTTAAAATCCTAAAAGGTGCTGTTAAAGTGCTACACTCATTTTGTCAGCAAATTTGGAAAACTCAGCGGTCACCACAGGACTAGGAAAGGTCAGTTTTCATTCTAATCCCAAAGAAGTTCAATGGCAATGAATGTCCAAAATTACTGTACAACTGTGCTCATTTCACATGCTAGCAAGGTTATGCTCAAAATCCTTCAAGCTAAGCTTTAGCAGTGTGTGAACTGAGAACTTCCAGATGTATACAATGGATTCAGACAAGGAAGAGGAACCAGAGATCAAACGGCCAACATTCATTGACTCAAGGAGAAAGTTCCAGAAAAACATCTAGTTTGATTTATTGACTATGCTAAGGCCTTTGACTGTGTGGATCACAACAAACTGTGGAGAATTCTTAAAGACATGGGAGTACCATACCATCTTACCTGTCTCCTGAGGAACTTGTATGCAGGTCAGGAAGCAACAGTTAGAAACAGATGTGGAACAACTGACTGATTCAAAATTGGGAAAGGAGTACATCAAGGCTGTATACTGTCATCCCGTTTATTTAACTTATATGCAGATTACATCATGAGGAACAATGGGCTGGAGGAAGCACAAGCTGGAATCAAGATAGCCAGGAAAAATATCAATAACCTCAGATATGCAGATGACACCACCCTTATGGCAGAAAGTAAAGAGGAATTAACAAAGCTCTTGATGAAAGTGAAAGAGGAGAGTAAAAAAGTTGGCTTAAAGCTCAACTTTCAGAAAAACTAAGATCATGGTATCCGGTCCCATCACTTCATGGCAAATAGATGGGAAAACAGTGGAAACAGTGTCAGACTTTATTTTGGGGAGGGGGCTCCAAAATCACTGCAGATGGTGATTGCAGCCATGAAATTAAAAGATGCTTACTCCTTGGAAGGAAAGTTATGACCAACCTAGACAGCATATTGAAAAGCAGAGACATTACTTTGCCAACAAAGGTCCGTCTAGTCAAGGCTATGGTTTTCCCAGTAGTCATGTATGGATGTGCGAGTTGGACCATAAAGAAAGCTGAGCACCGAAGAACTGATGCTTTTGAACTGTGGTGTTCGAGAAGACTCTTGAGAGTCCTTGGACTGCAAGGAGGTCCAACCAGTGTGTCCTAAAGGAGACCAGTCCTGGGTGTTCATTGGAAGGACTGATGTTGAAGCTGAAACTCCAATACTTTGGCCACCTCATGCGAAGAGTTGACTCACTGGAAAAGACTTTAATGCTCGGAAGGATTGAGGGCAGGAGGAGAAGGGGTGACAGAGGATAAGAGGGTTGGATGGCATCACTGACTCGATGGACATGGGTTTGGGTGAACTCTGGGAGTTGGTGATGAACAGGGAGGACTGGCGTGCTGCGGTTCATGGGGTCACAGAAAGTCAGACATGACTGAGCAACTGAATTGAACTGAACTGACTTGAATGACAGTGAATATATTTTCTAGCTGAGTAAATTCCCACTACAGGCATTTTCAATGACTGCCTAGTCAGTCAGGTGGCACTTTAAGTTTTTTCTCTCATTTCATATTTTATATCTGCTACTAAATTACTAAATCTGAATTACAACACTAAAACATTAAATTATAGCTATCAGGTTTGTTATTATAGCTCTCTTCCTTGTATTCCATAAATAACCTTTTAAGTTCAGTACACTCTGAGTTATATGTAGGGAGAAACTTTACCCCAAATTTTAATGTCTGCTTGCATCAGTTAAAAAATATACATATAGTACCTCTTTCCTGGCTTCAAACAAATATAATGAGAGTTGCCTGATCTTTATTCAAAACATTTGAAATGACAAATTTGCTCCAATTCATAATTTGAGGAAAAGGAAAGTGAAAACATAAATGTTTTAAGTGAGATTTTATATGGAAAGACTATTCAATTACATAGGACATAAGAGAACTGATATGCATTGAAAAAAAAAACATCACAGTACTCTGGGGATATTCTCTAGACCATGGGCAGAATGTGTAATCTTATGTAAATAAAAAAAAAATTTCCAGCAAGTGGAGTAATTTTTTTCTCTGAATTAAATATTTCTATTAATTTTACCTACTGACAAAGCAACTTAGAACTTCTTAACATTCTTGCTCTAAGAAAGGCCAAGTAAAACTTTACTCTTGAAAGTCGGCATGTGAATAGGCCCAAGCACTAATATAAGCACCTTGCAGTCTTCTCTAACTGAATATATTTAGGTGAAGAATTATTATCAGCTGGGCAGCACAAAATTAAAGTGACTCATCCAGAAAGTATAAATAAAAAAGAAAAGGACATTACAAGCAGTTCAAACAATACGCACAGTTGCATTCTTTCTCAAGTACATTTCTATAAGCTAATAGTTTCATTTTATATGAATGATATACATGGGAATGAAGTAAAAGTGTTTATACAATAATAATAGCAAAGGCTCAGCATTGTGGGCTTTAAAGAAAGTAAGCGAGAAAAGGCACCCAAATAAGAAATCCCTCTAATTAAAAAAAAAAATCCGGTACAGAATGAGTCACTCTAAAGAGAGGGGAAAAAAAACTGTTAAAAAGTCATCTTAACAGAAAACACAATGTAGCTAGTGAAAGTAAAAGTGTTAGTCTTAAGAGTATTTCTCCCTAAAGAAACAAGACTTATATATAGAAAACTATAAAACACTGATGAAAGAAATCAAAGAGGACACAAATAGATGGAGAAATATACTGTGTTCTTGGATTGGAAAATGAGTATACTACTCAGAGCAATCTATAGATTCATTGCAATTCCTATCAAGTTACCAGAGGTCTTTATCAGAGAATTAGAACAAATAATTTTGCAATTTGTATGGAAATAAAAAAAACTTCGTATAGCCAAAGTAATCTTGAGAAAGAAGAATGGAACTGGAGGAATCAACCTACCTGACTTTAGGCTATACTACAAATCCACAATCATCAAGACAGTATGGTACTGGTACAAAGAAAGAAATATAGATCAATGGAACAAAATAGAAAGCCCAGAGATAAATCCACACATCTAGAGACACCTTATCTTTGACAAAGGAGGCAAGAATATACAATGGAGAAAAGACAATCTCTTTAACAAGTGGTGCTGGGAAAACTGGACAGCCACTTGTAAAAGAACGAAACTAGAACACTTTCTAACACCATACACAAAGATAAACTCAAAATGGATCAACGATCTAATCATAAGACCAGAAACTATAAAACTCCTAGAGGATAACATAGGCAAAACACTCTCTGACATAAACCAAAGCAGGATCCTCTATGACCCACTACCCAGAATACTGGAAATAAAAACACGAATAAACAAATGGGACCTAATTAAAATTAAAAGTTTCTGCACAACAAAGGAAACTATAAGCAAGGTCAAAAGGCAGCCTTCAGAATGGGAGAAAATAATAGCCAATGAAGCAACGGACACACAATTAATTTCAAAAATATACAAACAACTCTTGCAGCTCCATTCTAGGAAAATAAACAATCCAATTAAAAAGTGGGCCTAGGAACTAAACAGACATTTCTCCAAAGAAGACATAAAAATGGCTAACAAACACATGAAAAGATGCTCAACATCACTCATTATCAGAGAAATGCAAATCAAAACCACAATGAGGTACCACTTTACACCAGTCAGAATGGCTGCCATCCAAAAGTCTACAAGCAATAAATGCTGGAGAGGATGTGGAGAAA
>ML661243.1:2896455-2915910 GCA_007570785.1 Antilocapra americana
TTCTACTCAGATGGATGAAACTGGAGCCCATTATCCAGAGTGAAGTAAGCCAGAAGCAAAAACAACAATACAGTATATTAACGCATATATATGGAATTTAGAAAGACGGTAACAAGAACCCAACATGTGAGACAGCAAAAGGAACGCAGATGTATAGAACAGACTCGTGGACTTTGTGGATGAGGGTAAGGGTGGGATGATATGGGAGAAAAGCATTGAAACATGTTAATTATCATATGTCTAATCAATCGCCAGCCCAGGATTGATGCTCGGGGCTGGTGCAGCGAGATTTCCCGGGGGGGAGGGAGGAGGGAGGCGGGTTCTGGAGGGGGAGCATATGTAAACCCATGGTGATATCATGTCATTGTATGGCAAAAACAATAAAAAAATAAAAAAATTTAAAAAAAAGAAATGAACAAAAGTTCCTTGGCTATGCACCAGCCGTGCTTCAACTAGTAGGAAACTTGAGAAAACAGTAAGCCATTGCTTTTACAGAAGAAAGCAATGAGGCTAAAAGCATAATGAAAGCCAACAATCATGGTGTGTCTCCAAGGGTAAAGAGCTAATTTAATGCTCCTCTTTTTACAACAAGCACAAGTAAATAGTTCTCATTCATGCTTTAATTAATCAGATTAATGTAAGCACTAGTTGGATGGAATAAATATTTGTCTTTTCCATTAAAAAATGGCTAACAAACACATGAAAAGATGCTCAACATCACTCATTATCAGAGAAATGCAAATCAAAACCACAATGAGGTACCGCTTTAACCAGTCAGAATGGCTGCCATCCAAAAGTCTACAAGCAACAAATGCTGGAGAGGATGTGGAGAAAAGGGAACCCTCTTACACTGTTCGTGGGAATGCAAACTAGTACAGCCACTATGGAGAACAGTGTGGAGATTCCTTAAAAACCTGGAAATAGAACTTCCATATGACCCAGCAATCCTACTGCTGGGCATACACACCGAGGAAACCAGAACTGAAATAGACACGTGTACCTCAATGTTCATTGCCGCATTGTTTCCAATAGCCAGGACATGGAAGCAACCTAGATGCCCATCAACTGACGAATGGATAAGAAAGCTGTGGTACATATACACAATGGAATGTTACTCAGCATTAAAAAGAATTCATTTGGATCAATTCTACTCAGGTGGATGAAATTGGAGCCTATTTTACAGAGTGAAGTAAGCCAGAAGGAAAAACAAAAATACAGTATACGAACATATATATGGAATTTAGAAAGATGGTAAAGAGAACTCTTCATGCAAGACAGCAAAAGAAACCCAGATGCTTTTATTGGAATTTTAAAAAGAACAGTCTTGTGGACTCTGTGGAAGAGGGCAAGGGTGGGATGATATGGGAGAATGGCATTGAAACCTGTTAATTATCATATGTGAAATCAATCGCCAGCCCAGGGTTGGTGCACCGAGATGACCCAGGGGGAGGGAATCGGGAGGGAGGAGGGAGGGTGGTTCTGGAGGGGGAGCATATGTAAACCCATGGCAGATTCATGTCAATGTATGGCAAAACCAACACAATAAAGTAAAGAAAATTAAAAAAAAGAAAGCGTTAGTCGCTCACTTGTGTCCGACCTTTGCTACCCCATGGACTGTAACCCACCAGGCTCTGTCCATGGAATTCTCCAGGCAAGAATACTGGATTGGGTTGCCATGCCCTTCTCCAGGTGATCTTTGCAACCCATGAATTCTACCTGAGTCTCCTGCATTGCAGGCAGATTCTTTACTGTCTGAGCCACCAGGATTCTTACTAAATGAAATTTAAAAATATATGTCCTCATTGTGTGTTCACAAAAGCCATCCATTGTTTGTCCTCGGAACATGTGCCTTTGGGGATAAGGAGAAAAAATTTTACTCAAAAAAAAGTTAAGAAAAACTTCCCTCAACTGGATCCATAATATGGCCTGAACAGATGCTTGGAGCAGAGGAACATCCATAATAAAACATATGAACTACTTTATAAACCATATGCATATTTAACTAAAAGATAGTAACAATAAAAAAACCCTAAGTATATTTCACTGTTTGGGTTCATACATTTGTATAAGGTCTCCACCTGCAAACCTCAGCCTAAATGCACTTTTTTTCAAAGAAGAAACAAATGGAGCCTTCTAACAAAAGGACAAAACAAAAGAAAATCTTGCTAATAACTATTGAAGGTATACTAAAAGGATAAATGGGGTAAAGGAAGAGGCAGAGAAAATTGAAAAACCCTCCGAATTACGATTTAGCGCTCAACATTCTATAGCCTAATCACCAACCCATCAGCATTGGACAGCCAAGCTGCCAGTGCAGCATGGAGTTATTTTACCTGCTGTCTCTTCTGCAAGTGTTATTCTGCCTGCAGCAAATCGTAGGTGTAATTTTTTAAATCAAAGGCTAAAAAACAAACTGAAATCTCCTATTCTTGTTGACAGTCTTAGCTCAAGGCCAGGATTGGGATGTACAGATGCAAGCCGAAGCTTCTATAAAGCTTTGCCGAATATAGTGTTATTGGAATAGTTTGTTGTCATTAGGTAGAATCTTTTTCAAAGCTCATTTGTTTTTCTTAGAGTAAAAGATCTCTGACTCACCCACATCTCAAAGTGGAGTAATTTTAATGGGTCAAGTCGTATCTTTACTGAGTTGAGGCTGGACTATGATGAATTGTCCTTCCTTGTAGATTTTATGTGAGTGGCTGGAATGTTATTCTCTTTAACAAAAAGCTTGCCAGAACCTTCAGCTACTTTATGACAATCCTATATTAATATTCACCTGTCAAATCTATGTAATGGATTCTTCTTTTGCCTTGGAATCAGAACACTAGTGGTAAAAGGGATCCTTGTGAAAGGATGCTACTTAATATTACCTGTAACAGGAGGACTTAAAATTAGTAAAATTACAGAAAAATATGTTGACTGAAGGCTAGAAAGGACAAAAGTCTTAAGAGATATAAAATTACAAGTTTGTAAAATTTGGAATTTTGAGCCTATGTTACATATGCATTTAGTTTTGAGTTATAATGAATATTATAAAAAAGTCAAAGAGAAAATGTGAAAAACAACTATATTCAATATTATCAAAATGCTAATAAATTAGGAGTAAGAAATGAGCACTTTTTTCCCTCCAAAACAACTACCTGCTTCTTGAAAAAGCATTCACAGACGTTTTCATCTGAGCAATGGCAACTTTACTCCTGGTATACTATATCTTTTTTTTCTTTACTTTATTGTGCTGGTTTTGCCATACATTGACATCAATCCACCATGGGTATACATGTGTTCCCCTTCCAGAACCCCCCTCCCTCCTTGCTCCAGATTCCCTCCCCCTGGGTCTTCCCAGTACACCAGCCCTGAGCATCAAACCTGGGCTGGCGATTGATTTCACATATGATAATTAACATGGTTCAATGCCATTCTCCCATAGCATCCCACCCTTGCCCTTTTCCACAGAGCCCAAGAGACTGTTCTATACATCTGCATTTCTTTTGCTGTCTCGCAGGCAGGGTTCTCATTACCATCTTTCTAAATTCCATATATATGCATTAGTATACACAATGGAATATTACTCAGCCATTAAAAAGAATTCATTTGAATCAGTTCTACTCAGGTGGACGAAATTGGAGCCTATTTTACAGAGTGAAGTAAGCCAGAAGGAAAAACAAAAATACTATATCTTTAATAAGGTCTGAAAGCTTATATGGATTGAGAAACCATTTGAACACTTTCTTCCACATTATATTTGGCAAGAACTAAATACATGTAGATAGGGTCATCATTAAATCATGGCACTATATTCAAAGAATGTTAGTCTTCTTGAGTACAATTTTTGTGATTGTGGCTGAATTACCCACTAATTGTATTCCTGACCTCATCAGGGAAATGACTGGGACTATACTATTTGGCAGAGCTATTTTTGCACTTGACTGGGTTTTCCCAGAGTCGACAGATAGGTACATACACAAAGTTGTCAACTTTAACCTAAATTGAATGCAGGTTGTCACGAGGTCAGTGTCAGCACTGAGGTCAACATACTGGAGTCATTAGAGTCCCTTCCACATTAGTGCTGCTTGGATTGGCAGTTCTGCTTAGGGTTACAGGTCAGATAACAGAGGTTTGGGACGTGTATAGTAAGCTTAGGGTTATGTTTTCCTTATTCATTAACTGACTGTGTATACTAATAAGGTCAGTATATGCCCACAGACAAGAGATTCACAATGCAAAGTAAACAAATTAGGGGATATAAGTTCCTTACCATTGATATCTGTCCATAAATAAAGCAGGACTTTATCTGGGTGTTATCATTTCATAAATCTATTATACCTTAAGTGTTTTTGCCTAATAACCTAACGATGAGGAAATGAAGTTTGAGAAGTAGGTGGGGCCTTCTTGGCCATGATAACAAGCTTAGATTTCACCCTGAAGTAATGGGAATGTACTGAAAAGTTTTAAACACAAGAGGCTGATGAAAATTATACCTTGAAAAGGATTCAATTATGGCAGCTATGTGGAAACTGGAGGGAAGGGGTCAAGAATAGAAAAGGGGAGAAGAGTTAAGAAACAGTGATTATGGTCTAGGCAGGAAATGATGGTGACTTGGATTAGGACGACCAAAGATGGTTGCAGTATATATTCTAGACATACTGCTGACTTGCTTTGGGGTGGGGGATGAAACCTGAATGATAAAGAGAAAGAATTGTTAAGAATGAATCCTGGGTTTCCAGCATAAACAAAGGAAATGGAAACATTAGGAGGGAAATTTGTGGGGAATAGTCAAAGGTTTATTTAACTTTGGACTAACCAAATCTCAATTGCATGAAGCATACAAGTTGAGATGGCAAATTGTTAGTTGGATATATGGATTTGGAGCTCAGAAGAGAAGTCTGAGCTGGACACAGGAAATAAGGTGGCATTTGCATATAGACACAAACTTCTGTTATATTGTTTCATTATATAATTTAGTCTACAGTTAGCCTTCTGGATGTATAAATCTAGGTAATAATTCTTGCTCCTTGATTCATTCCAAGTAAAAACATTTCTAGATGTTTGGTAAGGTCACTTTCCTCTGGGCTATGCTTGTAATTTATTCCTCTTTTTCCTCTTTCCTCTACTTTGCTGAGTTACTCTAAACTTTCACAGCTATCATGGATACTTCTATTAAGCCATTTTCCTCCAAAGCCTTGCTGTTTTATTTCTCTTGAAACAAACACTGTCAATAACAACCACACAGCTCATTGTACTTGGAGGTGAGGGGAGTTCACAAAATCAAAATGTGCACCCCTTTGAAGCACATAGTCATGAAAATTTCCTTAAAAGGAGAAATCAGAAAGACTCAGTTGTTTTTCCTTCATAGCACACATAACTGGTACATAAACTCTGGCACAAATGGAAGAGTTAAGGGTGGTTTAGCCAATAAAAGACAAAGTAGGTTTCATCCTTCTTTGGTCCCTCTCTCCCATCAATTCCATTTGAGGTATTCACAGTAAGCATGTCTTCTTCCTGCCTACAATCTTTTAGGGTATATACATTTCTAGCTTTCACTGTTGGTTGTTTTTCTTTGAATGGTCATAGCAATTCACTGCAGAATTTCTTATCAGTAAACTGTTCTAGGCCAACAGCAGTGCTTATCTGCATTTGAATCATAGTGTAACAATATAATTAACACTCCTGAGTGTCCTGAGTAGAAAGGGATGCTGCACACATCTTGCTTTACTTCCCAAGCAACTCTGTTGATACCCTGGATGTGATAAAGTCCTTCTCTCTTTTTTTAAAGGACATTTATTTATCCCTTTATCTTTATTTTTACAAATTTTTAAACAAATTTTACCTTCCATCAATTTCAAAAGGTCCACCACTGTGCTTCCAATTAGTCAGCAAGTTACATTTGACCTATCATCTCTGGCCTTCAGTATTTTAAAATAAATGTTTAACAATTATGGTCATTTTACCCAAATTATTTTGCCAACTTATAAAGGATTTAGAGATCTTCTGTGGAGCCAGTAATGGGTAAGAAAACTCAAATAAGAATTCCACCCAAATGGTTGTTACTTTCAACCCTGGACAACTAAAACATAACATTTATTATGTAGACCTCTCAATTTCCCACCAAATTAAAAACACCATCGCAATACTAAATGTGGTTGGATGCTTAAAAAGTTTCAGAATAACATGCTTAAGCTGTGATCACAGGAAATTCTAACCATGACACACAACCAAATGCCATGCTGATAATACATACTGACAAAAGAGATTTAGTACTGAACATCACGTATATTTTTCTAAAACAGTTTTTCTAGTAGCTCAAACTAGACCAATGTTATAAAACATGTTTCAATATTAAAATATTGTATTCAACTTCAGTTAATATTAATTTATGGAATGTGGTAAAACACACATTAGAAGAGGGCCTAACACACAGGAGATGCTGACTAGTGTCAGTAGAACTGAAACTGGAATTCGAATGAACAATATCTTACTAAATATCCTATTAACATATCCTACTAAATAGTCCTCCTAGAGACACACTCGTAAATTAGTGAAAAATGGTGTCCTAAAATCTGGCTCCATACCATGCCGGACTTATCCTTTAAAACCTAAAACCTGATTTTGCCACCACAGAGCTTAAAATCTTTTAGTAATCCAGTGGTATGCAAATATTATGGTAGGAAAAAACATGGACTTTGGAGTCAGAGACACCTATTTTGAATTCTTTACCCACTACTTACTATGTGATTTGGGCCATGTTGGGCTTCCCTGATAGCTCAGTTGGTAAAGAATTTGCCTGAAGTATGGGAGACCTCAGTTCCATTCCTGGGTGGGGATGAGCCCCTGGAGAAGGGATAGGCTACCCACTCCAGACTGGGCTTCCCTTGGGGCTCAACTGGTAAAGAATCTGCCTGCAATGTGGGAGACCTGGGTTCAATCCCTGGTTTGGGATGATTCCCTGGAGAAGGGAAAGGCTGCCCACTCCGGTACTCTGGCCTGGAGAAATTCAAGTAAATTCCAAGTAATTACAAGTAATTCCAAGTAAAGCCCAGAGACTTTGAAGTATTCTGGCAAAATTATCAACACACACGTACACACACAATCCAGTTATAGGCCCTTCAGATTTTTCAAATGTCTCATGATCATTTATGAAATAAGGGAAAGAAATTTGAAAAGAATCACCTGTATACATGAACAGCAAGATAATACCTTGAATACTATATGTTCTAAAATATTATAAATACAGGTATAAATTGTTCTAAATCAAGAGTTGGCAAACTACTTGCCCATAGGCCAAATCTGGCTCACTGCCTATTTTCATATGGTCTGCAAGCTATGAATGTTTTTTTACATTTATAAGTGGTTGTGAAAAAAATGAATAGAAAATCTGTGACACATGAAAATTGTATGAAATTCAAATTTGTGTCCATAAATAAAGCTTTATAGGACCATGACCACTGACATATTGCCTATGGTGGCTTTCGCACTACAACTGTAGAGCTGAGTCCTTGTGATGTGGATGTTGTGTGGTCAGCAGAGCCTAAAATATTTAATGTATGCCTCTTGAGGGAAATGTTTGCTGACCTGTGTTGTATTTTTTTTAAATTGAGATATAACTCACATATATCACTGTATTAGTTTTACGTGTACAACACAATGATTGGAGATATATATAATATATATAGTGAAATGATGATCACGATAATTTTAGTCAACATCCATCACATCACAAAGTTATAAAATTTTTGTGTTTGATGAAAAATTTTAAGATCTAGTCTCTTAACAACTCACAAATATATAATACAGCATCATAGCTACAGTCACTTGCTCTCCATTCTATGAGCAAGTTTGTTTATCATATAGCTGGAAGTTTATACCTTTTAACCATTTTCACTCATTTCACTCACTCCTCACTCTTCACCTCTGGTATCGACCCTGAGTCCTAGATTAATAAAAATACACTCTTAGGAGGGACAACAGCAATTTTCCAGCCTAAATCTTTCATGAGGATATGGAGACAGAGAGAAATCAATAGAGACTGTCTTCGTATACATAGCCACGTTCTAGATTCCTGGATCCTCACTATCATAATGCACCCGAGTATCTTTACAAGGCTTTATTTCCATCCCTCTGAGGATAAAATGTATACTGTGAATTTTCCACAAGGTAAAGTTGATGATATAAGTTTATTCTGCCAAATGCATCAGTAGAATAATTATTCAAAGGACTAAAAAAAGCATTTTTATAAAACTAGCATAATTTCACAGGCAGACAGGAACAAGGCACCCCTGGCAAAATTTATTTGAAAAATCTTCAAATTAAGTAAATACAATATAACAGCAAGAGCTACATGCAGAAACTAAAGCCAAATACTACAAGGCAGTCAGGATAAGAGGAAAAATCAGCTATTATAAAGTAGTATGAAATTTAATCTCAGTGGACAAACGATTATTTCCCAAAGTAACCCAGAGGGGTCTAAATCAAATTCTCCGGTATTTTACTACCTCCAGTATTATATCTCTACCGTATACTTCCTTTCCTACTTTTCTAAAGATCTAATATGGTAGTTTAGTTGCTAAGTCACGTCTGACTCTTGCGACCCCATGGAATGTAGCCAGTCAGGCTCCTCTGTCCATGGGATTTTCTAGTGAGTTGCCATTTCCTTCTCCAAAAGATAAAATAATTGACCAAAAAGTATCCTAAATGACTTATGTATTTGCAGTTAACTTGGGCTTAAAAAAGGGAACCCTAATACATTTTAGGAAACTGCTCATTTATACACACAAGTGTTACACATACCTGCACACACACATATTCATTTTATCCTCATAACCACCCTATGAGATACATCCTGCTTTATTCTTATTTACATGTAAGAAATCTGAGGTAAAAAGAGACTAACTCCCTCACGTTTTAAGTGGCAGAGCTAGTCTGTGAATTTATATAGTACAGACTGTACAATTTTGTAATGAGGTTAAAACACATATGTATAAGCATGGATAAATTGATGAGGGGTACCAGTCAAATTACAACACATTGAAAAATGAGTAGGCACAGTCATAGCAAACGAACTTGTGGTTACTAAAGGGAGAAGGGGGGAATAACTTAGGAGTTTGGGATTAACATATACACACTACTATATAAAAAATGAGTAAACAACAAGGTCATATTATACAGCACAGGGAACTATACTGAATATCTTGTAAGAACTTCGCATGGAAAACATTCTGATAAAAAATATATACATGTATAATGGAATCACTTTGCTACATATTAGAAATTCACACAATATTGTAAACGAACTACAGTTCAATTTAAAAAGAGAGTCAGCAGGAAGTAAGAAATACTTGTTTCCATGCATTTAGAGGAGCTGAGTAAAAGTCGCTCAGTCCTATCTGACTCTTTGCGACCCCATGGACTGTCCATGGAATTCTCCAGGCCAGAATACTGGAGTGGGTAGCCTTTCCCTTCCCCAGGGGATGAAAGTCACTCAGAGGAGCTGAAATGGAGAGAAAAATTCATGTGGATGGAATCCAGGTCAAGGAACTCTTGGGTAAAGTGGCAGAATGGGACTCATTTTCAATGGTGGAGTCATCAATGTTCATCTCTTATTTTCCATTAAAGAGATATAGTTATTTCTTTGTTTTTGTATTACTTTTGTAGTTTTGTAATTTCCTTTCTTGAAGGATGTTTTCTTTTGTTTCTTGTTTTGATGGAGTGTTATATTTAGAAGAGAGTAGGAGAAGAAGTCTGAGGAAGAGGGTATGATTAGCATAAGATGAAAATCAGAGCAATATTTTATTATCTCTCCAGGGGAATGCAGATTAACAAACACTGTGTTTTGGTTCATGGAATGACATGCACACAAACATCTTGAACGATTTTGTTACCCATGTTTTCAAAGTAGATAATATAAAAATAATTGGTAATTCTTTCAAAATGAGAATGGAGTGTTATTGTAAAAATGGTTTTTAGTTATTTAAACTACATTGAATTCAGAGTTACACAGATACACTGGGATATTTTTAGCATGGTGCTATAAACTTGAAGGCTTTTTCTTTTTTAAACATTTTTATAATGTGCCATCGAGTTACAGTGAATTATTCTTAATTATATACATACTGTTTACTTGCCATACTTATTTTTAAATGGCCACAGTTTTCAGACATAAATGTAACAGTAAAAAACAAAAACAAAAAAAACCCCAGTACATCCTGATGTTAAAAGATGTTAAATGAACTATTCCCTGAGTGCAATCCACTAATGTTTTGTAAGCCAATTAACTCTTCTGGGCCATTGGGAGGTACCAATAAGAACCCTTTAGGAGTAATTTACTCAAAAAGCCTGAGAGAATATGCCTCAAAAGTTATCTCCCAAAGTCGACTAAACAGTCACTTTTGACCTCTGACCTAATGTATGAAATACTGCTTAAATGGATTTTTACTTAGTAAAATATAGTGAATCCATACTGTACCTTTAGGATTTGCTTTGATAATATTCTAAAATGTCCCTTACAGGAGTCTTTAGGGAAAGTATAATAAATGTGGGGGCAGTCAGCAGGATAACAACAAAAAGAAAGTAAGAAAGTTGGTCTTAGAAGACAGGAGTCCAGCTTACTTTCCATATGAATTTGCACAAAAAACAGTTAAACCTCTTTGAGCCTCTCTTTTTCTCACTTGTAAAACGGGAATAGTACCACCTGCCTTGCTGACCTCATAGGGTGGTTATAAAGACAAAAATGAGTTATGAAAACTTTTTGTACACTGTGCTCATGTCATTAAAAACTTGACTTGATGGTACTAGAGATATTGCTATAGGGAAATTGTAGTTTTGTAATTTTCTACAGGTTAGGGAGAAAACAGCCTCCAAACTCTTTCTAAGTTTCTATGTATAAAGGTAGTATTCAGAAAGCAAGGCACAGTATAACATGGGATGTAGTTTTCATAGGAAACATTTCAGGAAAGCCTCTATTCTGTAACACAGATACTTATACTCATTACAATTCTCTCTATTCAGAAAAGTTAATTTTAGGCCCAAAGTATATGATATAAAATTTTTAGGTAACTGGAAAAATTATTTGAGGTCAATACTACAATGCTGATTCAACTCCAAATACAAATTCTCTTTCATTCTATAGAGCAATACAACTCTTATTACCAAACTGTTTCATTTGTTGCCTTCTATGCTTTGTTCTACATCTAAACAGAAGCATTCCCAAGACGTTCTGCTCTTTCCTCTATATAAACTCTATTTTAAGGTATTGTGTTCACATCAAGAACTTATCTTGTGGCTCAGCTGATAAAGAATCCGCCTACAATGTGGGAGACCTGGGTTCAATAGATCCCCTGGACAAAGGAAAGGCTACTCACTACAGTATTCTGGCCTGGAGAATTCCATGTATAGTCCATGGTGTCGCAAAGAGTCAGAAACGATTGAGCGACTTTCACTTTTTCACATCAAGGCTTTTAATATTATATAAAATCTAAGGACTCTCAAATCTCTATATGTAAGCCCTCTCGTCCTATTTGAGGAGCAGTCTTCTCATCTAACATATCAACTAAACACATCCATTGGGTGATCCATGTTTTAACAAGTAACATATCCAAATCAGGGCAAACACTTTCCTCTAGAAACCAAAATCTATTTCTGATTTCTTGTTTGCCCCAATGGTATGTATCACCACTCTTTAAGCTGTCATGTCTTAAAACCACAGAGTTAGATTTTATTTTTATCCTTTTTATTAACCACATCCAGCCAGTCACCAATTCTCATCGATCATTATTTTTCAAAATGACTTTTAGCATCTACCTTTGCCTTTCCATGGCAACTGCCACTTTTTTGAGACTCACATCACCCAAAGGTTTGACTACTACAGCTCTCTCCATGCTTTCAATCCATCTCACAAATGCCTCAAGGGGCAAATATGTTCTTCTTAGAACACTAATGTCACCATATTACTCCTTGATTCTATGAGTTAAAATTAAAACCTTTAATTACATTTGAAGTCCTGAAAGCTATGAAAGGTTACCAAATGCAGTTAGAAAGTAATGAATATGACTAATATCCTGAACACAAATCAACAGGTTTCTAGAGTCCAATGAATTAAAGTAATACAAATTAATAGATTACCAGGCTATCTTAAAGATAAAAAATAGTCACAGTCTCCATGGTGGACATTAAATGAAACAGCTTCTGTAAACTTCATACACCAGCCTTATTGTCTCAGAATTAAAAATGCACTAGTGTTCTTTTGATATACATGTGAACTCTGCTACACATAGATGGACAATGTTGGATGCATGCTATGCTGCTTTTCTCTCTGCGGTGCGGGTTATTAGCTGTGACTTAAATCAATTCTTTAAATATGCAAATCACATTTCATGTAAAGATCTCTCGCTGATATAGCAAATACCTGTTTGCAGCTGCATTTATAGCACGATGTACAGAGAGAAATCTCATTTTGCCAAGATAATCTTGTTTTATTGCATTTCTACAGTTTCCTCTTTGCAAATTGTTACTAGTGTCACCCTTTAATGAGTAGCGAGGTACAGGAATTCTAATTTTATTTGAGGTTTTATTCATTTAGGGGGAAAAAGTTTTCCCTATTACTTTTCAGAAATAGAAAAACAATGTTTTATTTACATAATTGTAACCCACTCATTTTCTTTTCTCCATTAGCAGAATATTGCTGCCTAATAAAGGGTATGATCTTAGAAAGAAAAAAGGAATCATACACTAATAAGGAGTACTAAAACAACTAGCAAAGTTGGAAAATACTTTTTTTTTTCACTTGTCTTAGTAGGCATTAAAAAGCAGAGAAATTACTTTGTCAACAAAGGTCCATCTAGTTAAGGCTATGGTTTTTCCAGTAGTCATGTATGGATGTGAGAGTTGGACTATAAAGAAAGCTGAGCGCTGAAGAATTGATGCTTTTGAACTGTGCTGTTGGACAAGACTAGAGAGTCCCTTGGACTGCAAGGAGATCCAACCAGTCCATCCTAAAGGAGATCAGTCCTGAATATTCATTGGAAGGACTGATGTTGAAGCTGAAACTCCAGTACTTTGGCCACCTCATACGAAGAATGGACTCATTGGGAAAGACCCTGATGCTGGGAAAGATTGAGGGCAGGAGAAGGGAATGAGAGAGGATGAGATGGTTGGATGGCATCACTGGCTCAATCGACATGAGTTTGGGTAAACTCCGGGAGTTGGTGATGGACAGGGAGGCCTGTCGTGCTGCTGTTCATAGGGTCACAAAGAATCAGACATGACTGAGTGACTGAACTGAACTGAACTAGACATCAACAGACTTCATTTTCTACATGAATTCTATTCTCATAAAAAATAGTATTTTCAAACTTTCCATAAATCCAGAATCCAGCATATGACCCCAATCAACTTAGGACTCATGACCTCATAGTATTTGCAGTCAAAATTTTAATTAGGCAGGAAAATTATCATTTTCCCCCTAAGCTTTGCTCCAGGTACTTGCTGAATTTTCTACTATAAATTTGGGGGAGGGCAAAACTTAATGACACAAATAGTTTAAAGTCTTAAACATTTGTCTAGGAATAACTTGAACATTCAAAACTGGATCTCAATTTTGTAGGCAGTTTCATGTAACTATGCCTTATATTCACTAAAATGAATGTAGCAAATGGGTTTTACTTTTTGATTATTGCCTCTTATGTATTCTAAGAAGAACCTTGCTTTAATATTTACTATTGCATATAAGTTTGACTTTGCAAGAGTTGAAATAAACTGAAAACTACTTGAAATGTCCTTTAAAAATTACTCTTTGTCAACCTGATTAAATTCTTTGCAACTATTTTATCAAGGAAATTATATTCCTGTCATCTTGAAGGTCAGAGATACTTCTCATTCTTCTCACTGGGCCTAATACAATGCATTGTACATAGTATAACTAAGCAAATTGGGTGAAATGAAATGGGTGAAATGAAAAGTCATGTTATTATTCAATAGCTTATTCATTGGTCAACTAAGAATAAACTAACCAAGTCCTAAATCATAATGAATGGAATGGGGAAATACCTTTATATTAGTCATCTACCACACAGCTTCAATGATTTCCTAAGTCATAAGTGTGATCAGAACACTTCAGTGCCAAATATAGCTCAGGTATTTTGTTAATGGTGATCATATTATGTGAATTAATAAATGTGATATATTTTCTATATGTCTTCCCTGGTGGGTCAGATGGTAAAGCATCCGCCTACAATGCAAGAGACCTGGGTTTGATGCCTGGGTAGAGAAGATCCCCTGTAGAAGGAAATGCCAACTCACTCCAGTATTATTGCCTAGAGAATCCCATGGACAGAGGAGCCTGGTGGGCTACAGTCCACAGGATCGCAAAGAGTCGGACATGACTTACTGACTAACCAAACATGGCATACTTATACATATTTAATGTGACTATGGGAAATAAACACACACATACACATATATACATACATATATATCTACACACACACATATATGTATGTCTGCATGCCTACTGATTAATGTCCCCAAGGGAATTTTGAATATAAATACAATGGTTTAACTGGATGAAACTGTCATTCATGGGCCAGTAGATCCATGTCATTGTTTAAATGATGGAACATGTTCTAATTTCATCCTAAGAAGCAGAATTCTTTTGACTTCACTGACCACCTGAATATTTGAATTATATGTTTTCAAAGAAACATTCATTCTTCACCCATCAGAAACAAGTCTTGGTATGCTTTAGATCATATTAGGTCATTCCTAATGTAGTATTAATTTTTGTAGTCTTATGTTTTATCAGTTATTCTCCAGTTTATAATGGAAAGGGTGTTTCATTGATAACATCTAGACTTTCCAGTCTTCCTGAGCCATTCTTTCATCCAGTCATTAGACATGAGTAAGCCTTCTGGGATTGGTACTATAATTATACTTTTTAGCTCTTCTTTCTCTTAGATTCTAGAAAATGTATAATCTGCCCTTTACTACTCAAGTATCTTATATGGCTCTCTAAGAATTTTTCACACATACCATGGTTAGATCCCACAAGAAGCCCTCCTTATTTATCTCTGATGTTAGCATTAAGATTGCCAACAAAATTAAGCTCAGGCCAGTCCATGCTGTTGGTAATGTATTCACACTGATAATAATATTCACAAGAGAAAGAAAAAAGACAAATGCCTTTAGTCTGCTTGTGGGTTTTTCAATATTTTAACTGGGGAAAATGACAACAGCCTATAGAATTTAAGTTAATCCTGGGAGAAGAAATAGAATCTTCAAGATATAAATATATATGGCCCATTTTTACAATGCAGATAGAAGAGAAAACGATGGACTTAGAATATGAAGTTAACATTTCTAAAGTTTTTAATATACTAGACATGACTAGAAAGACAATTAGAAAATCAGGCAGTGTCTGTGAACCAAAGAGTTCAGTTAAAGTAGGTGTTCATAACACATGATATACATCATAAATATTTTAATCAAAAAAGTACAAATAATATTCATTTGCCAATCTTTTTGATGTAGAGTTAAGGTATTCTATTTGAGTTAGGATTCCCTGATTGCCTCTGTGTAGAGATTTGCTTGCATATAAACCACACAAAGGAAAAAGAAGTGGCAACAGACTCCAGTATTCTTGCCTGGGAAATTCCATGGACAGAGAAGCCTGGCAGTCCAAGGGGTTGAAGAGTCAGAGACGACTGATCAGGCACACACAAACCACACAAAATATACAATCTAAGCCAGTTTCTACATTGGTCTCTAGATTTAAGTAGCTAGAACTTAAACACATTCATGAATCAATCAGAGTATAGAGGGTTTTGGAATTGGTACCTAACTTTTAAGTTTTCTTACCCACTCTGATTAGGCAGCAAATTTAAAATGACTTCATCAAGCATTTCCAAAGCATTCAACATAGTTTTCATTAAAAAGGGCCTATTTTTAAGCACTATTTATTGGTTCACATAATATTTAATCAAAAGACATAATTGAACTAACAAGTACCATTGACATATACAGGAGGCTTGGAGGATAAGCACAATAGTATCATGGCAAGCCAAAATCTCAGATGTTACACTAGAAATGAGCAGTGGCCATGAGGAGATACCCCACATCTAAGGTCAGTAGCAACACCTGGGCTTCACTGGAGTGGCCGTAAATAGATACCCCACGTCCAAGGTCTGGAGCAGCTGCTGCACTTCACTGGACTGGCCATGTGGAGATACCCCACGTCCAAGGTCAGAGAAACCCCAGTAAGACAGTAGGCAATGGAGCGGCTGTGAAGAGATACCCCATGTAAAAGGGCAAAGAAGAAGCCCCAGCAAAATGGTAGGAGGGGAGACTGTGCATTTAGAATCAAACCAATTCCGCTAGAGAGGTTCAGAGGGCTCAAACAAACCTTTTGTGCACCAGGACCCAGGGACCCCACAGAGACTGAGACAGAACTGTGTTTGAGTGTCTCCTGTGGAGGTACGGGTCAGCAGTGGTCTGCCGCAGAGACAAGGGCTCTGGGTGAGGGTATGACATAAGTCCTCTTGGAGGAGGTCACCATTAACCCCACCAGAGAGGCACCAGATCTTACATAGGATTGGGAAATAGATTCTTGGAGGGCACAACAGAACCTTATGCACCACGAGCCAGGAGAAAGGGACAGTGACCTCACAGGAGACATGCCTGTGGGTGTCTGGGAGTCTCTGGCAAAGGTGTGGGTTGGTGCAGGACTGCTGCGTGGTTGGGGGTCACACAGATTGTACCAGTATATGCACGGGATCTTTTGAGGGAGGTCACCATTATCTTCATTACCTCCACCATAGTTTGGCCTCAGGTAAATTGCAAGGAGGGAACACAGCTCCACACATAAACAGAAAATTGGATTAAAGATTTACTGACCATGGCCCTGCCCATCAGAACAAGACTCACTATCCCCCTCAGTCAGTTTATCCCATTAGGAAGCTTTCATAAGCCTCTAATCCTTCTCCATCAGAGGGCAGACAGACTGAAAACCACAGTCACAGAAAACTAACCAATCTGATCATATGGATCACAGTCTTGTCTAACTCAATGAAACTATTAGTCATGCAGGGTAGGGCCACCAGAGACAGACGGGTCATGGTGGAGAGTTCTGACAAAATGTGGTCCACTGGAGAAGGAAGTGGCAAATCCTTTCAGTATACCTGCCTTGAGAACCCAATGAACAGTATGAAAAGGTAAAAAGATAGGACACTGAAAGATGGACACCCCAGGTAGGTAGGTGCCCAAAATGCTACTGGAGATCAGTGGAGAAGTAAATCAAGAAATAATGAAGGGATGGAGCTAAAGAAAAAACAACACGCAGTTGTGGATGGGACTACTGATGAAAGCAAGGTCAAATGCTGTGAAGAGCAATACAGCATAGGAACCTGGAATCTTAGGTCCATGAATCAAGGCAAATTGGAAGTGGTCAAACAGGAGACGGCTAGGATGAACATTGGCATTCTAGGAATCAGCGAAGTAAGATGGACTAGAATGGGTGAATTTAACTCAGATGGACATTATATCTACTACTATGGGCAGGAATCCCTTAGAAGAAATGGAGTAGCCATCATAGTCAACAAAAGAATCCGAAATGCAGTACTTGGATGTAATCTCAAAAACAACAGAATGATCTCTGTTCATTTCCAAGGCAAATCATTCAATATCATGGTCATCAAAGTCTATGCCCTGACCAGTAACGCTGAAGAAGCTGAATTTGAACGGTTCTATGAAGACCTACAAGACCTTCTAGAAGTAACACCCAAAAAAGATGTCCTTTTCATTATAGGGGACTGGAATGCAAAAGTAGGGAGTCAAGAAACACCTGGAGTAACAGGCGAATTTGGCCTAGGAGTACAGAATGAAGCAGGGCAAAGGCTAATAGAGTTCTGCCAAGAGAATGCACTGGTCATAGCAAATACCCTCTTCCAACAACACAAGAGAAGACTCTACACATGGACATCACCAGATGGTCAACACTGAAATCAGACTGATTATATTCTTTGTAGCCAAAGATGGAACAGCTCTATACAGTCAGCAAAAACAAGACCAGGAGCTGACTGTGGCTCAGATCATGAACTCCTTATTGCCAAATTCATACTTAGATTGAATAAAGTGGGGAAAGCCGCTAGACCATTCAACTATGATCTAAATCAAATCCCTAATGATTATACAGTGGAAGCGAGAAATAGATTTAAGGGACTAGATCTGATAAAGTGCATGATTAACTATGGGTGGAGGTCTGTTACATTGTACAGGAGATGAGGGCAAGATCATCCCTAAGAAAAAGAAATGCGAAAAACAAAATGGCTGTCTGAGGAGCCCTTACAAATATCTGTGAAAAGAAGGGAAGTGAAAAGCAAAGGAGAAAAGGAAAGATATTCCCATTTGATTGCAGAGTTCCAAAGAATAGCAAGGAGAGATAAGAAAGCCTTCCTCAGCGATCAATGCAAAGAAGAAGTGGAAAACAATAGAATGGGAAAGACTAGAGATTTCTTCAAGAAAATTAGAGATTCCAAGGGAACATTTCCTGTAAAGATGGGCTCCGTAAAGGAGAGAAATGCTATGGACCTAACAGAAGAGGAAGATATTAAGAGGTGGCAAGAATACACAGAAAAAACTTTACAAAAAAGATCTTCACAACCCAGATAATCACAATGGTTTGATCACTCACCTAGAGCCAGATATCCTGAAATGTGAAGTCAAGTGGGCCTTGGAAAGCATCACTACGAATAAAGCTAGTGGAGGTGATGGAATTCCAGTTAAGCTATTTCACATCCTAAAAGATGATGCTGTGAAAGTGCTGCACTCAGTATGCCAGTAAATTTGGAAAACTCATCAGTGGCCACAGGACTGGAAAAGGTCAGTTTTAATTCCAGTCCCTACGAAAGGCAATGCCAAAGAATGCTCAATCTACTGCAAAATTGCTCTCATCTCACATGCTAGCAAAGTAATGCTCAAAATTCTTCAAGCCAGGCTACAACAATACATGAACCTTGAAATTCCAGATATTCAAGCTGGTTTTACAAAAGGCAGAGGAATAAGAGATCAAATGGTCAACATCCACTAGATGTTGATAAAGCAAGAGTTACAGAAAAACATCTATTTCTGCTTTACTGACTATGCCAAAGCCTTTGACAGTTTTGATCACAATAAACTGTGGAAGATTCTGAGAGAGATGGGAATATCAGACCACCTGACCTGCCTCTTGAGAAATCTGTATGCAGGTCAGGAAGCAAAAGTTAGAACTGGACATGGAACACCAGACTGGTTCCAAATAGGAAAAGGAGTATGTCAAGGCTGTACATTGTCACACTGCTTATTTAACTTGTATGCAGAGTACATCATGAGAAACGCTGGGCTGGAGGAAATGCAAGCTGGAATCAAGATTGCTGGGAGAAATATCAATAACCTCAGATATACAGATGACACCACCCTTACAGCAGAAAGTGAAGA
>ML661243.1:2916010-2926427 GCA_007570785.1 Antilocapra americana
TCCCATCATTTCATGGGAAATAGATGGGGAAACAGTAGAAACAGTGTCAGACTTTACTTTGGGGGCTCCAAAAACACTGCAGATGGTGACAGTGACTGCAGCCATGAAATAAAATGATGCTTACTCCTTGGAAGGAAAGTTATGACCAACCTAGACAGCGTATTAAAAAGCAGAGACATTACTTTGCCAACAAAGGTCCATCTAATTAAGGCTATGGTTTTTCTAGTAGTCATGCCTGGATGTGAAAATTGCACTATAAAGAAAGCTGAGCGCTGAAGAATTGATGCTTTTGACCTGTGGTGTTGAGGACTCTTGAGAGTCCCTTGGACTGCAACAAGATCCAAGCAGTCCATCCTAAAGGAAATCAGTCTTGTATATTCATCAGAAGGACTGATGCTGAAACTTCAATACTTTGAATATCTGATGGGAAGAACTGACTCATTGGAAAAGACCCTGATGCCTGGAAAGATTGAAGGCAGCAGGAGAAGGGGGCACAAAGGACAAGATGGTTGGATGGCATCACCAACTCAATGGACATGAGTTTGAGTAAACTCCGGGAGTTTGTGATGCATAGGGAGGCATGGCATACTGCAGTCCATGGGGTCACAAAGAGTTGGACACAACTGAGCAACTGAACTGAACTGAACACTAGATGTGCCAGGATGTACATAAGAATTGCTTACTAGGTGCAAGGAGTCGGAGTGCCCTAGGCTTCAGTGAACACCTTACATCCAAGTGTAAGCACTGATTTCTCAGGCAACCTGGTTACAAGTCAGTGAATTAAGTGAATTTCTGTCATAAAAGTGAGAGAATGACAGCCAAACAACAGACACTTCCTTTCTGAAATCCTCAGTGAGCTAATTTTCAATCCTTAGAACATTCAAGTATTTTAAATTGGAAATTTTATAAGACAGAGATCTTTCTAAAATAAATGACTCTTGTAAAGATTAAGATGCCACTGATCTTGGAACTTATGTAATCATAGAAAAGTCTATTCCTCTGACAAATCTATGATGAAATACTCAGAGAGAACATAGCATATTTCTCATATAGACATATCAGTTCACCTAGCAATAATTCATTGCCTTCATAAACATGTGCCAAAAATTAGGAAGTGTAAAAGCAACACAATACACAAAGCATTCTGTTTCACCATTTTCCTCTCTAGACTGAAAGAAGAAAATGAGATGGTTGTTTGATTTCCACACAATTAAAGAGAAGTAGGATCATTAGAGACAAAATGTGGCTTTGTGATGGGACTCATTGCTCTCCGACCATAAATGAATCCATTTTACTCCTAATGACCATAACCCCCTCCTTAATCTTGACAGTGCTAAACTACAGTTGGATATTTAATGATCTCAATCTTTCCTTTAGTTTATTAAAGCACAAAAAAATTACGCAGATACTAAGTGACCTGAAGATAGTTAAAGAAAGACCATATCATAATTTTACTGATTAAACTCTGTAGTGATTAAGAAGACTGGTGTTTGTCATTACAGTCTAACTGAAAATCGTGAAATGTTCAAACTGCTATTTTCAGAAACTGACAACTCACAACTGAAGTAGGACTATAACCCAAATAAATTAAACACCATCATGTTTTTTGGTCAGGAAATGGTGGCTCTTCATGAGTACATGCAATTACACTTGACAGTGAAGACTCATCTAGTCTTGTGTTTTTCATCTGATTTTAAACTAAAAGGATAATAGTTATAGCTATTAATAATTTTCATTACTTTAAAGCTAGACCCACAATCTTTTTTTTGAACAATGACCAAAAAACAAACAAAAAAGAAACAAATGTCTAATTTCCAAAATATATAACTATTGCTTCCTGAATTCCTAATGCTGAAATTCTCCCATCTATGAACTTACAGATCAAATCCATAAACTACAAGGAGTTGACTGTTAGTTTAAAGTTGTTGCTCATAAGTACTATAATAGTACTAAATTATTTACAATATTTTTATTGAAGTAAAGTAGATTTATAATATCATGTAAGTTTTAGGTGTAATTTAGTAATTTAGTTACAGATTCTTTATATGTATATTCTTTTTCAGTTTCTTTTCCTTTATAGGTTATTACATAATATTGAGTACAGTTCCCTGTAGTGTAATATAGGTCCTTGTTGGTAGGACACTACTAACTATTTCAAATACAAATACTGGTTTTACTATGTCTTAGGGAAAGTTTATTAAATGTCAATTGCTCTACATGTTTTAGTAATCAGAAAATACACAGTAAAAAATGGAAAAAAGGCAGTATAAAAGTTATCAAAACTGACACTTGTAACTTGACCAATACAAGATATTTATAGAAATATCCAATCAAATAAATGAAAACATATCAGAAAATAAATGAGAAATTAACAGTGTTTAAATTTAAAATAATCAACCCATGGTGACAATAATGATATGGTATAATCTACATTTTCAAGCCAAAAGGCAATGGTATAAACAGTTACAAAGAAGCAAAAACAAAAACAAAAAGCTCATATAAGTCAATTGGAATGACACCTATTTAAGAAAATAGGAAACACATTATTAGTGGTTTAAAATTTAGGGAAGGAGAATTGGAAATTAATCTATAATCAGTAAGAGCACACTAATATAAACTGCCTAAAAATTACTGAACCATATGTATATTAAGAAAATTTCTTCATTTATAATAGTAAACATTACATAAGAAGAAAACATCACTTTGGACTCGGAAATAAGGAAAACTCAAGGACAGGAGCACAAACCTTTTTTCACTTTAACAAAACAAAAAACTCAAAGAATAACTTCCAGACAAAAAAACACAAAAACAAAGCATAATTTCCAGACAAATCCCTCTCAGAATTCAGTGGTCACATTGTACTAGCAGTGTGCTTTAAATTTGTGAATGAATGAAGTCTAATATTATGACTTCTAGACCTTCTTTTAAGAACTCTCTACAATATCATGTGTTAGTTATAGTGAACGTAACAGAAATCCAAGTGGTGGGTAATTTTTCACATTTTTCCACTGAAATCTATTTTTGTTTCTGTACATGGGTTAACCTACTTTGGTTGGAAATATCAATATTTTGTCATCATTGAAGACTTGTTTTTAAACTAGACTTTCCTTTTCTTCAAATACCAAAATAAACCACAAAATGAAGGAAGAACAAGCTTGAATGTGACGGAGATACTTTTCAAAAATGATATTTGCTACAGTGCAATTAATACTATTAGGTTTGCTACAGATATGTAATTAACACTTCAATACTGTAATGACTTCATCCAAACACAAAGTCCAGTTCAATTTTCATTTCAATTCAAAAAACTAAGGACTTTCAGAAAAAAGAGACAGATATTTAATACTAATCATCTGTGTACTTTACTGAGTCGGTTCATTCTAATCTAAAAACTGTTTCAGGAAGAAAAATATAGAGAGCAAAATCATTTTGTTAAATTGTTGGAGAAGTTTAAATGCTGTTACTTTGGACACAATCTTGAGCAAGAAATTCCAGTGATCATTGTAAATATTAAATCATTTAAACACACTATTTAGCTGCCTCTGTGTTATATCAATTATATTTATATATAAGAGATTTACCTCTAAGTAGACATATTAGCAAATGAAGCTTTGGTTAATAAAATACATATCAACCAATCTTCTGACAGTACTTTTATGAAGATAAATCCCAACACCTGTGCAAATAATATTTTCGATGGAACTAGACACTGATGATTTGGAAAATTATATATATCATCTTCATTTAGCTGTAATATGAAACATACATGTACATGCTTTATAATTTATTTCACCCAAACAACATAAAGAATAAAAAATGTACAGATCAGGTTAAATCATACCAAATTACTAATTTATAGTTCAGAAATGGTTAAATATTCAGCAATCATATGTGGCTTGACCTAGTACAATATGCTTTTTCTTCAAGCATGCCATATGGATGAAAACTTCAAATCAATTCACTACATAGACCTTATAAGGGCATTTTAGGCATTGGGAATGGCAGTAGTATTTGCAAAGAATGAATTTTTGCAGAAATATAAGACTTCAGTCAAGGACCTATTTCAACTTAAATTAGGCCATTTCCTGTTTTGTTTTTTAATGGAAACCATAATTTCAACTAAAGATGAGACAAACAAATGCTCACATGAGTTTGACAACCGAAGGAAAAAAGAGAGAGAGAAAAAAGACCCATTGAACTGTTTTTAACAGTATTTGTTCCTGCTATATAAATAGATCGTATGGCAGAGCTATTTATGTTACACAAACAGACACACACACACACCTACACACACACGTATACATGTGTGTGTGCACATTATGTTAGGAGACCAAGCACAGTAAACAGTTTTCCCTACATAGCAATAGATGAATTATAACACATATAAGGGTTACTATGGGATTATATGAAAGCATCTATGTGGAACTTGAAAATTGTCAAGCACTATAAAATCGAAAGAATCTTTCAATGAAAAAATACCATTTAGACAATTTATGGAAAGAATGCTTTTACAGAAACTGCTTTCAAAAGGGGAAGCTACATGGTAACAGCAAATGAGTCAAGTTTGAGGCTACAAGCTACCAAGTGGACCTGTTGAGACATTCAGGCACTGACACCACTTGTCAGCACAGTTACCTCATGCCAGAAGGGCTGCCCATTGCCTGGCTTCCAGCTACCCTCTGCTCTGCATGATATCCTCACCTAATTCACATTGAACCATGTCTCCTCCTACTCCTCCCTGTTTTGTCATTCCACTGTCAGTCTGCTACTGGTGTGGTGAGGTAGCAGATGGAGGGACAAAAATGTTTATTAGCAAACCCAAGTCTTCAGGCTGTTGCTCTGTTTGCTCTCCTCAAGATTCAGGCTAAATAATGACATTAAAGGTCATCTTTAGATTTCTTTTTCTTCCTTCTAAAATTTGTAATCACCGAGAAAGTCATCCTCAAAACGAGGGCTTGTCAGAAACTTATGTGCATTCAGGTTTTTAAAAACAGAATTTTTACTCCTTTAGCTGGGAAGCAAAAAAGTAGCAGAATCCAGGGCGTAAGGCCTGAATGGAGCTAGTTTCAACAAAAGATAGCAAAAGAAATGACGTTTTGACAAAAGGTGAGGTACATCTGGGTAGGAGGAAGATGCATTATATAACAAATGTCGCTTGACAATAACTATGGGTGTAATTTTCTACTCCCAGTGTTTATTCTGCAAACAATCTCAAACTATAAACTGTCACCCCCTTCCTACCATAAAAGGAAAATATCCCTAAGAATTTACTGAATCACTGCTATGATTCTGCATGCCTGTTGAGAAACCCATTTTCCATTTTAACTTGTCCTTGCCAATCTTCTAAGTGGTCTATAATTCTCAACGATGAGTATTTTGCAGACACTAAATCTAATCATTCTGACATCTATAAAAGATATTCAGTGGGTGAGTGAGATGAAAAATGATGGTGCAGAAATATGAAAAGTCTATGTTGAGATAACAATATGGCTCCAACTATAGGTAAGCACATTCCTTCAACAGAGGTAGCTTATCTTCAGAGCTCTATTTCTACTTGGGTATTACTGATATTCCTGAAAAATAATCACACATAAAGCCTGTATGTGTATATTTGTTCCTATTTATTCAGTGGGTTTAATGATAATTTTAGCTGTGAATCCCTAAGATTTAAAATGTGGCTCTAAAATACAATTTAAAAAAAATGACGACAGCAACAGCAGTTTTAAGCTATATTGGAATATGGGTACATTTTTTCTTCATCTTTACATTTCAAATTTTGTGTGGTATCATGGAAGAAAATCTGTTTGCCTTCTTTTACTCAGTTTTCCCCCAAACTTAATGACAACTAAAAAAAAATTCCCAAAGTTTATTTCAAAGAGTCAACAAGCAAATTATTTACATGTAATGTTCCTATAAGAAAAGACAGTCAGATAATATAATATACTAATGTATGGGGATTGTCTCTCATCTTATTGTTGTTGTTTAGTTGCTAAGTTGTGTCTGACTCCTTGCAACCCCTTGGAAGCCTGCCAGGCTCCTCTGTCCATGGCATTCTTCAGGCAAGAATACTGGAGTGGGTTGCCATGCCCTACTCCAGGGGATCTTCCTGATCCAGGGATCGAACCTGTGTCTCCTGCATTGGCAGGCAGATTCTCTACCACTGAGACACCAGGGAAGCCCATTGTCTATCACAGAAAACCCGAAAATAGTAAATATAGCAGAGTTTCAAAGTTTACTATTGAAATAGCTATACTCCTTTCTCCATGACTTGCTTTCAGAAGAATCTCCTAGACACAGGAAACGACATTTTTATGCACAACCTAGCCTATGCCTGACTACTAATTCCATACATGCAAAAATATATTTTATGAAAGTTTAATAACTTTTCTGAAGATTGTCTACCAGAAGTATATTTGGAAGAGGCCAAAGATATCCTATTCTGACCTTGATAAATAACACTGTTATGAGTTAGAGTGTCCCATATACAAGAAAATCGTATAGAATATATATATAGACTATGATTATTTTTCTTGTATTGGCAGGCAATATTTACTTTTCCCTGCTTGGTCGGAAAGCTAAAATTGATAAAGTCAGCAGAATAAATCACACAAACATATGAGATATGTGAATACCAACTGAGATCATTAGTTTAATTTATTACATGTGCATTGTGTATCACTGCCTTCAAAAATTAGCTTAAACGTAAACTCTCATGAAAAGCTTGTCCTAACTTCTCAAAACATAAATGATGAGTACAAATCTCTGTACTCCTAGAGCATACCTCAGTTCTAATTTTATGGAAAATTGAAATTTCATTTTCTAAAAGTTAACTGTGCATCACTGAATTAACAACAACAAAGAAGTACTAATTAACATAGGGGGTAATTTTGCCATAGCAGCAAATTGCCAGAAAATACTTGATTAGTTAAGGGAAAGCATGAAATGATGGGAAAACATCTCCACTCTGAGTAGGGAGAGAATGGCTTTCAGAGGTGTGGTAACAGTGGTGGATGAGTCGGCAGACACAGAGCAGACCATGGCAGCTTCAAACCGAAGAGCTTTGGGGTGTGACCATGAGGGTGGCAGCGTAAGTACCCATGAGAAACCTTGGAACAGAAGTGTATCTCCTTCTTTTCTATTGTACTAGGTAAGGTTTAAAGCAGGGGTCATAAGAATTAAGTAAGAGTTAATTAGAGTTTTATGATAGTGACATAAACTGTTTATCTCTTCTGTGTGGCCTGAGGAAATAAGATGAATTTGAAGTGAGGACATGACACCATGGTTTTTAATATGGTCTTGATCCTCTGTACTGATAAGTGTGAGTGGTATAGAGATTATGGGCATGACTTGGGTTCTTTTTATGGGAGCTTGGAAGGCCTGCATTAAATACATTCCTCTCTATTTGATTTTTGTCCTCATCCTCTTGAACTTTAACCCATGCTATAGTCTGTATTTTCTTGTGTTAAACTGATAAATATTACTAAATTCAGTTTCACACATTCTCATTAACTGTTTAGTATGGGAAAGAAATATTGTGTTAGGTATGGCAGAAGTTTTAGTCTTATGTTTACCCCCTTTTCACTATCTTAATTTTGATTCTAATGGTTAACAGCAGGCAATCAAAATACACTTCAAGACAGATAATCATGATTTCCATAAAAGAATTACAAGAAAAGTGCTTGACTCTTCAAGGAAGACACCACAGCCTCCAGAGTGGGTACTGACAATGAACAGAAAGCATCTAAAATGAAGCTCAAAGGATGGTATACTTTATTTGAAACATGGAATTCTTCTCTCAGGGTCAAACAATTGTCATGATCTGATTCTTCTTTCCTACCTACCCCACTAATTCTCGTAACCAACATTTGTCACTTGCTTGAGAATCTGTACCATGCATGAGCTGACAATTTTATTTCTAATCCAGAAGACAAGATTCCATATAATTATGAAATATTGTTAACACAGTCAACCTCGTTTTGAAAAGCATTTGCTAGAGAGCAGAATGGTTGTTATGAGGTGCAAGAGGGTGAGGAATTGGAGGGATGTCGGACAAAGAGTACAAACTTTCACTTAAGAGAATATGAATAAGTTCTGGGGATCTAATGTACAGCCTTGTGTTTATAAATAACAATATAATGTTCTATACTTGAAATTCGTAAAATACTAGATCTTAAATGTTTTCACCACTAAAAAAAAAAGGTAATATCATGTGATATGTTGGATGTGTTAGCTAACATCTATGGTGGTAATCACATTGTAGTATATAAGCTGATCAATATGTTGTACACATTAAACTTATATAAGATTACATAGTAATTATATCTCATTAAAGCTTCAAAAAATAGTAAAATAAAAAATAAAGGTTTCCCACAGAAGAGTCATTAATTGGCGCCTTACAGTATCTGCATTGGTATATAAAGACATTTCTGGTTAAGAAACACTGAATATAACATCTCACAGATAAATCTACCAGTTTGGACTGATCCAAATGTTAAAAATTACTTCAATGGCTAAGTCCAGTGAGAAAGTCTCTTATATTATGAGAAAGGGGTTAATCACTATAAGAATAAGAGAAAATAGTATAACTTTGGACTCAGTATTTGATTGCTAAAACTATTAGGCCAATTTCAAAAATTTTTAAAGGAAGTGAGATATAAATAAAAACAAACTACCATTTTTCTTCAATAAGATATACATGTTCTATATAAATATATGAGCCACATGTATATATGCATGTGTGCCTATATAGGTAAATATGATTTTTTCCCATTATGGGAACCTAATTAACTTCGGCAGCAGAAAGTAGCAGGTGTCTAGTAACACCAATAAGCAGATAAGCCCACATTATTTCTCTAGTAGACTTTAATACAAAATATAGGATTTCACATATCAACTTGCAGTCCCTCACTGTACAATCACATGGCCAAAAGACCACATGAATGCTTATGGGAGGAGAGAGAGAATACCCAGCAGAGGATTTCACTCTTTAGCCTTCTTCATTTTAAATGATTATATGGGTGATGGTGAGCTAAGAACTTGATTCCCTTTTCTCTTTTCCACAGGCAGTGATATGATTCACTTCACAGAGATACCCATGGTTAGCACTAGAAAAGAACTAAAAATAAACAACTGGAAACTATTTCCCTCTTATTGCACATGAGTGATTCATATCACTTTTAATAACAGTTGAATTCTTGCATGACTGGGAAGAAAACTCTCAGTGTGGAATGTTGACCCAGCTCAGTAAAAAGCTTCTAAAACAATCAAGTGCTGAGATTCAATGACACACAACCACCTAATACCCAAGAAAACTATATAAAAAGAACCCTGAGACAGATTTAATGAGATCAGTGTATTTCCTATATACAAGTTAGTATTATATTAAAAATAAAACAAATCCAAAACTTATTCATCTAGATGCATGCCATAGAGAAGCTGAATATCAGAGATTTGTTTTTAGGCAAAATTAAGGTGCTAAGGTGCTTAGTCACTCTGTTGGATGCAAATCTTTGTGACCCCATGGACTGCAGCCCACCAGGCTCCTCTGTCCATGGGATTCTCTAGGCAAGAATACTGGAGTGGGTGGGATTTCCCAAGCAAGAGTACTGGAGTGGATAGCCATTGCCTTCTCCAGGGGATCTTCCCCATCCCGGAACTGAACCCAGGTCTCCTGCATTGCAGGAAGATTCTTTACAATCCGAGCCACCAGGGAAGCTGCCTTAAGCAAGATTATAAGAAACTAAACCAACTCTATCATTTTCATTGCTGAAATTTCTAAAGTTTGACTAAGTTAACATATCTTACATATATTGTCTTTTTTATTATAGAAAGAAACTTGGATAATTCAGGAAAAATAGAAAGCCAATACCTAAGTTTATAATAGGCATGGAAATCTAGGATTTTTTTAAAGAAAGAAATCTTTAGGAAGATCATAAATATGAAGATGCTAACACCATACACAAAAATAAACTTAAAATGGATCAAAGATCTAATCATAAGACCAGAAACTATAAAACTCCTAGAGGATAACATAGGCAAAACACTCTCCGACATAAACCAAAGCAGGATCCTCTATGACCCACCTCCCAGAATATCGGAAATAAAAGCACGAATAAACAAATGGGACCTAATTAAAATTAAAAGCTTCTGCGCAACAAAGGAATCTATAAGCAAGGTGAAAAGGCAGCCTTCAGAATGGGAGAAAATAATAGCCAATGAAGCAATGGACAAACAATTAATCTCAAAAATATACAAGCAACTCCTGCAGCTCCATTCCAGAAAAATAAATGACCCAATCAAAAAGTGGGCCAAAGAACTTAACAGACATTTCTCCAAAGAAGACATAAAAATGGCTAACAAACACATGAAAAGATGCTCAACATCACTCATTATCAGAGAAATGCAAATCAAAACCACA
>ML661243.1:2936050-2957595 GCA_007570785.1 Antilocapra americana
ACGTTTTTTTTTTTCTTTTCTTTTCTCCCCTCATTGATATGACCAGCAAACATAACATTTAGGCAAAACATAACATCGTTAGCACACTTATATAGCTCTCTAGAGTTATCCAAAGAGTTGTTCTTTTTTTTTCTTTCTTTTAACATGAGATGAGCTTCTCAACAAACATGACACATGCACTAGAATCATTCATTCCTGTTATCTTTCGAAAGAAATAAATGGTTTTCAGCTGACTGTCATCAATCTGCCAGTCTCTGCCTGAGTCCTAAAAAGCTCTTTAAGTGATGCAAACATAACTGGTTTGCTTCAAAATACCCAGTAGTCCTTTCTTTTCTATTTATTTTTATGCAACTAGAAATACACAAGGCATGGGAAATAGAAAAACAAATTCAAGTAACCAGTTTTTAAATAACAACCTGGATAAATGGCATTAGCAAATATCTTAGTCCTTAACAGTCAACTTGGTTGGGTCAGGAATACCTCAAACTTAACCTAGGGGAAAGGCCAAAGAGTAGACATCATGACAGGGAAGCTACTAATTCTGTAAGTTGCAAGGACAAATATCACCCTTCCCTGCCCTTTGGAGAAGGGAATGGCAACCCACTCCAGTATTCCTGCCTGGAGAATCCCATGGACAGAAGAGCCTGGCAGGCTATAGTCCATGGGATCACAAACAGTTGGACATGATTGAGTGACTAACACACAACTCCTGCCCCTGGTAAACAAAAGAATAAATGTCACCAATAGTATGTGAGGTACCTTAAATGTATTTTAAAATGCAGATGTAGCTCATTTTCTACTATAGAATTCTTTTCCTCAAAAGTAAGCTCATTAAACATATGTATTGAATCAACTGCTACATGCCTGAAAGAAGATTATAACTTACCCTGTAACCTTACAAGAGATAAATTGCCACTCAAATGTTTCTTCTTTTCATGGACCTAGACTGTTCTAATTAGAAGTATTCTTAAAATAGACATATATACAAATTGAAACACTTAACATTTGATGGCTATTAGGAAGCTTGGAGGAAATATGTTTAAAATACAGTATTGTGTAAATCCAGAAGGAAAATGAAATGGAAGGAAAAGAGAAGGTGACTTCCTGTGCTGCCACTGCCTAGCTCTTTTACTAACTATACATTCCTGCTAACTCTATTTCCTCTCAGGTGTCAGAAGAAAAACTGTTTTTTATACAATTCATAAGTGTGTAGTGAGGAGAAATTATATTCCGCATGTGATGCATTCTGAGTTAAGAGAAGGTTATCTGCACATCATATATACATGGCTATATACACATATAGTGGCTCAGAGGTCAAGAATTTGGCTGCCTAAGCAGGAGAGGCAGGTTCAATCTCCGGGTTGGGAAGATCCCCTGGAGGAAGGCATGGCAACCCACTCTAGCATTCTTGCCTGGAGAATTCCCATGGACAAAGAAGCCTGGTGGCCTACAGTCCATGGGGTCACAAGGAGTTGGACACATATCAGCAACTAATCACAAACATATATATATACTTTATAACTGTTATATGTAACACACACCCTAAATAGTTTCACAGATCCTGATAAATCCACCAGTCTGTCTCAGAAACAAATAATGCAACTAATGAGCTATTTCACTATATTCAGTGGAATGGGTCATATCTTTTATTAAGAAAACTTTTTTGCCATTTGCGTTTTTTGAATGAAAATCAGATGTGCACCAGCTTCAAAAATATATTCTCAACACAGGAATCAGACAATAGTCATCTACAGTTTGTTTTCTTTCCTTTATTTTCTTAACTTACGCATTTTTAATCTAGATAGAAGAAATTTAGTTTACGATATGGTGTGAGGTTAGTAACTACAACCCCCTCCATCTAAACAGTTTAACAAATCATTACAGAACTATTAAGTAATCCATCCTTGGGGAACACAGAATCTGAGACATGATTTTGATGAATCTAAAATAAAAATGGCCTTAAAAAAATGAATGCAGACTCTTTCACTTGCTAACATAATTAATATGCTTCTATACAGTGTTAAGCTACAAAATGGTTCATTTAATTGAGCTATGGTTTTATGCTTAATTCAAGTTTTAACTCTAGAACGATATGATTTAATCTCTTCCCTCCCTTCACATCATGGTGTTTGAAGTAAGGTACCCCAGAAGGTGGAACCACTAAAACAGATTTAACAACGTGAAAACATTTACCGGGTATTATAATGAGAATGGGATGCGTGATTAAGAATGATATCACTCAGAGTTGGAAGGAGGAAGACATTTTAAGAATAATATGCAAAGAGAAGCAATAGCATGGACCTAAGATATGCAACAAATGCAAGATTTGCAGTCAAATGAGCTGAGATTTCAGTCCTAATTCTGCCATTTACTAGCTAGTTGTATAGTTTAGGGCACACAGATAAGATAATTGACCTTAATTTTTGTCATCGACTAAATGAGAATAACATCATTTATGTCCTCACAGCACGGCTGAGAAAAATGTCTGACAATGTAAAGAATGTATTGAAAACCAAAAATAAATAAATGCATTTTATTATATAAAGTATCATGAATGTAAATTATTATGATCATTACAAACTCATTTATAGGCCAGAATTAGAACCCATCATATGTGGATTTAAATTTTCCACCTGGCTTCATATACTAATTCTAGCACAGAAAACAAACTGACTAGGCATTTTCTTGGGTCAGATAACAATTTATAAGGATGCTAAAATCCTGCTTGATAAAGAAGAAAATAAAATAAATGAATATAACATGTTATTAAATGCATCATATCAGTACCCATTCCATTCAACTTATCCACATAAACTTCACCAGAAAATTAAATGGCTTTTCCAGCACCTGGAGCCAGTCAAGTAGAATGCAATCAAGGCCTTTCTTAAATGATATCAATGAGGAGACAGCTTAGTACTAGTACAAGGACAATGAAAGGCCTTAAATTTTTGACAAATGCACCTTTAATTCACTTTGATAAAATAAGAGGCAAGTCAATAATTTAAAGTACATGATACACTAACAACTGCATAATGAAGATAATTGAACGCTGCACTGGCATATTAAAATATAGGAGACATGAATCTGGTAAAATTAGAAAAATTAAAGGGATAAAGTTAAGGTCTACTTAAAGAGAACAGGTAACTGATTGCTTGATCCAGAGCTCTAGGGTAGGAAAATTGATTCTTGGGTCTTAGTTTCAAGAGGGGACTACCACACAGAGAATTAGAGGCAGGGGTGGGGTGAAGAAAAGTACTCTGTAGGACTAGGACCAAGAACTAGGACCTTTTGACTTCAAATAATGGAGAGGGGTGAGAACTGGCAGTGATTCATATTCTAAACTCCAGCTCACCTAGCTCATTCAGCTCACCTTTGACTCACTCTTGCCAAGGAGCAACATGGGAGAGCACCCCCAGTGAGGCTCACCCCCATATTGCTCATCTAAAGCTGCTCTGACGTATGCTTTGAAAAGTTTCTGAAAGTTGAACAAGATCAACTTTAAACACTATTGGTAGTAAGGGTGCTTGGTTTTGACTTCCCATCATTCTCCCAAAACAAAAGTAGGCCCACAAAAAACCTTGAAACCTTTTCCCAATCAGTACTAGCACATCATTCTATAAGCCACCATCTCCCTATTTTACCCTTGTGATGACCCATGTCACTAGAACTAAAAATCTGTGTCCCTCAAAATATGGATGGTTTGGAGACCAGTGCATTAAACTAACACAAAGAACAGGCTACACACACTATGAATGCACACAGTTTGGTTGAAAAACAGCACATCACTGGCAGCTAAGCAAGTGACTAGAAACCCTGATTAAACTCAAAATCTGTTTTTTGCTACTTCTTCATTATTTAAGATTGGTAAAGCTGTTTTTCCACTTTGGATATGAAACAGGTATTCTCCAAAAGCACTGGAGTCTGTGTCCTAAGCCAAAACACCCATGCACATAGCGCTCAAGTAAACAAGCCGAGGAAAAGTGCTCAGAGTAGGCAGCCTTTACTGCCCACATGGTGACAATCTCCACCTCTGCTTTTACCCTAAGAACTCTCCCAATCATCAGACCTGCCTAGTTAAGCACCTGTCAAGGGCCTTGCTCTATAGCACCAGACAACACACACTGTCGCTAGCTTTAAAGGTTACATTTTCTAAAAATAAATCCTACTCACTTTTTGCTTTCTTTTTCTTTTTGACTAGGCAAAGGGCAGGATTTTTTACTTTTTTTAGTTACTAACTTTTTTCTCCTTTAAATTGGGACTTTAGTTTTGTATTTGAGTCATTTGGGATTGACAATGTTTAATAAACCCAATGATTTTCTTTGGGAATATGTGGTATGAAATATCATTTATATCACTATCCATATTCCTGAGATATATCTGGAGATGTAGTGTCTAGCCATTACTTACAATTGAAGGAAGGTAAGGAGGAAAGGAGGGAGGGTGGGAGGGAGAAAGGAATCTTGAAAACAGAAGAGAAAATTTGCAGAGGCCAATTTCTTTTGTACCATTTCTCAGAGTCTTCTCTCTGGTTAATATGACCCATGGGACCTTATCTTTCTTCTATTCTTCCAAATACTACTGTTGCTAGACCTCTAGTCAACCCTAGTTATTATTTTGGGTTGACATATGGCTTTTGTTAGTCAGCCTTTCTCCTGATTTTCTTTTTTCAACAGCCAGAATGCTGTTTCCATTCATCTCTTGAACCTGCTTATATACCTGAATTATTCATTAAGCTTTTCTCTTTCTATATCTACCTAATTTTAAATAATTGCACACCCCCTTCCTTCTTTGTCTCCAGCTACAGTAGCGTTCTTGCCAACTCCTCTGGCTGTTACTTACCTTTTTTCATTTCTTAGCTTTCCACTGGCACCCTGGTAGGCACATTCTCATAAATATCTATAGAATTCAAATAATGGTGGCAGTTTCAAAGCAAGAAACACAGAAATTCAAAATTTAACAATTATTTTGTACCAGTCTACAGACAGAAGGTTTTCCATGTTGCATGATGCGATATAAATGTGCTTCTATTACCATAAAAAAGTTTTCAAATTATTTTTTTAAAGCATGCACATACAAATGTAATTAAAATGCTCTGTAGCATTATAAATTCAAAGTAATTTAGACAACCTCTGTTGCTTTTACTGAGTAACTAACATCTGTCTGTTATTGCAGTTATGCAGAGTAAAGAACTCAATTAATTTCATTCCTGTGGTGGTTAAACTATGTACTCATTATTGAACATTCTGAAGTTAAAATCAATTCAAACAGTAGAGCAAACATCCAGTAATTTTTCAACAAATTAGTTGCACTTCCCTTTCCTTCTCATCCACAAAACTACTGGTCAAACAGGAAGAAGCAATAGTAAAGCCATTTTCTTACTTTCACAGCCATTTATATTGGATAGAGGAGTCAATTGCTTGTGTTTCCTCCATTCCCCATCATATTATATTCCTATCCGCCCTTAACATTCTCCTGAACCTATTCTGTGGCAAGATTCCAATAACTATGTCATCACCAAACCTGATGACCTGACATCCTTTCACTTTGCAACTCTGGAAAAGTTGATAATTCTCTAAAACAAACAAACAAATGCTTTCTTTGGCTCTTGAGATGTGGCATCAATTTTATCTTTTCTCTTTCTTAACACTCTCTTGGCAAATTCTTTTCAACCCCCATTCTAAATGGAGGCATTATTCTACAAAATTTTATCTATAAGCCCTTCCTCTTCTGCTCCAAACACTCTTTGAATTCACCTATTATCTTTTTGGCAACAATTCCCAAGTATCTCTCCAGATAGAAACTTCTAACTGTATGCTTGAAATCAAAGTATGCTAGCTCCATAACAAATCCATCATACTTTTCATCCTGCTCTCTTCCTCTAGTAGGTATCATTCCTAACTACCTTGTTTCCCCAGAGTATCCCTTTTATTCAACTGTCCTGGCTCAAAGCTTTCTATTATTATCAGATTCGTTTTCTCCCATGTCTCATATGTTGTCAATTTCTCAATTCTACCACAGAGCTATCTCATTCCCACTGCTACAAACTAGCTAAGACATTTGGTCACATCTCATACAGATGACAATAATGGCTACTTAACTGGTCTTTAATCCCTAGTCCTTCCTCATTTTCTGCATTTCTGCCTGATTGAAAGGCAGTTTATAACCCTACTCTTGGGTATTCCAGGATGTTAATCTCCACTATATGAAGCCCAAGGTCATCATGTTACTTACTACTATACAAGTTTCTCTTATATTGAACTGATATGGGAAAAAGTAAAAAAAGAAAATAAAATGTAGGTAGAGTGGAATATCAGACAGAATGAGGTCATTCCTGGTAAAAATCATTTAGCAATAAAACATCCCTTTCATTCTAGAAATAGGAATTGACAAAGTGGGCCTCAGGTAGATAAGCAAGAGAATGTAGCTTTTCTTGGTCTATATTGAATGATCATAAAATCCAGGATGATTATCCCAGCTGAGTATCAAATGACATTTAAAACATGGATGCAGACCAAATTAAGGGGTTGAAATAAAGCCTCTCATTTTCCATAGGTCTCCATGTGCAATGGATCAGGCCTGGTGGGCCACATTAGCTAGATGGGGATTCAAATTCTACACTTTGCAAACCAGATGTTTTTTAGATTCCTTGTACTTTCCCTGCTTCTCCCTTAGCAAAAGTCTTGATTAAAATATCAACGTTTCTTAGTTGTGTCAAAGAAAATGAAGCAGCTCCAACCTTGTCCCGGGTGAGTTTATCAAACAAAAAGCTTTCATGAGCTTATAAAACATGCTGAAAATCAATAAGTAGCAAAGACTATGTAAAATAACTGATGCCACATTACTGACAACTTTTAGAGAAAAAGCAATTGAAAGGTAAAAATAGAGAATATTTTTATTTCACAACGACTCTGGGCAAATTCTCAACATACAACTGTGAGAAAGGCTTATGAGTGGGATAACAATACAGTTGGATAGATTTTCATTTGGTTGAAAAACTGAATTCAAAGTCTATTAATTATTAGGTTGATGTCAATCCAGTAGGAGGTTTCTGATAGTTAGTTCCAGGCATTTCTTCTTGTTCCTGTCTTTTTCAGCATATCAGTGACACAGAAGATGTTTGAAGGTATACTTGTTAAATTTGCAAATGACACAACATCTGAAGAGATCTAATAAGATAGATGACAGAATCAGAATTCAAAGTTTTTGTAAAAGGTAGCAGTGCTGAACTGAAACCGAACAAATTAAATTTAACAAGGATAAACTCAAATCTTACAGGTAGTTTGTTTTTTTTAATCAATGGCATCAGTCCAGGATTTGGGATTTCTGGAAAATTCAACAATGGCCACAGGACTGAAAAGGTCAGTTTTCATTCCAATCCCAAAGAAAGACAATGCCAAAGAATGCTCAAACTACAGCACAATTGCACTCATCTCACATGCTAGTAAAGTAATGCTCAAAATTCTCCAACCCAGGCTTCAGCAATCCATGAACCATTAACTTCCAAATGTTCAAGCTGGTTTTAGAAAAGGCAGAGGAACCAGAGATCAAATTGCCAACATGTGGTGCATCATCAAAAAAGCAAGAGAGTTCCAGAAAAACATCTATTTCTGCTTTATTGACTGTACCAAAGCTTTTGACTGTGGGGATCACAATAAACTGTGGGAAATTCTGAAAGAGATGGAATATCAGACCATCTGACCTGTCCATTGAGAAATCTGTATGAAAGAGATGGGAATACCAGATCATCTGATCTGTCTCTTGAGAAACCTGTATCCAGATCAGGAAGCAACAGTTAGACCTGGACATGGAACACTAGACTGGTTCCAAATAGGAAAAGGAGTACGTCAAGGCTGTACATTGTCACCCTGCTTATTTAACTTATATGCAGAGTACATCATGAGAAACGCTGGGCTAGAAGAAGCACAGGCTGAAATCAAGATTGCCGGGAGAAATATCAATAACCTCAGATATGCAGATGACACTCATTGGAAAAGACCCTAATGCTGGGAAGAATTGGGGGCAGGAGGAGAAGGGGATGACAGAGGATGAGATGGCTGGATGGCATCACTGACTCGATGAACATGGGTCTGGGTAGACTCCAGGAGTTGGTGATGGACAGGGAGGCCTGGTGTGCTGTGATCCATGGGATCGCAAAGAGTCGGACACGAGTGAGTGACTGAGCTGAACTGAACTTGATTCTGGTTTGTATTTTTTTTTAAAAGAAATGAAGTTTTCATTTGCCCACAGAGTCAACATGTGCCCACTAACATGCAATTACTATAAAAGGTAAAAGTCTTGATCTGTCATTGATAATCTAAGATGGGAACCTATACTCAACAGACTTGATTTTTAAACCTATAATATGTAAGACATCATTCAGTTGTATTCTGCAAAGATAACTGCTCTATCTGGAGTGTTAAGGTAAATAATGTATGACATTTTAGGAGGAGTTTTGACAAATTATAATAAATGAGAAGGGGAGCAACCAATATTCTGGAGAGGTCAATGATCAAAGGACCGTTGATAACACTATATATACAGACTGTAGAAAGTACCTTGGGAAAGTGAACAAAATGGAAAAGAATTGCAAATATTTGAAGAGCTATCATGAGATAGAGTTAAGTCTTAGATTCTGTATTGTCCCTAAGGGCAGAACTGAGTGAGAGCTTACAGGAAGACAGATCACAATTTAGTATAAAGAATATATTTTTAATGGAAAAGGAGCCTACAGAAAGTAAGGTATTCCATGCCATTAGACATTTCTCTCTCAGGTGCATTAAGAAAACTACTTCTGTGTTGGAAAAAGAAAACAAATTAGATGATCCTCTAAGGTCCCTTCAAACAAACCAGATTTCATTATTCTACAAAACAAGTGTTACCCCAAATCATATGAGAATCACAACTTCATTTTTTTTTTTTTTACCGTTTTTCAATCTGCTACTCATTCAGAGTATTACAGTTTGGATGCTATGCAAGCAGAATTTCCGACTGCCCTAACATTACTAAGATAATGTTTTGAGTTCATTTGCCAATCATAATGATTGGTCTCACTGAGCCATAAATGCTTTAACCCAAACTCCCATGTTCCAGAGGCATGTTTGTAAAATAGCTAGCTGGATTTTGAATTTCAGTTTGTGATTGGGGAGTAGAGATTTTCTCATGTGAAGCTAAAGGAAGAAAACCTGCCTCATTAGACTATGAGTTAAATAGTTAAACTCTCAGCCTTTCTGCTTTGCAACTTTTCTCATACTACTGTATGATGTGAATTTATACACATATTTATATATACATGGGTATATATACATGTGCATGCTTGTATGTGTATACATATACAATATGCATGTGTGCACATGTGTCTGACTCTTTGCTACCCTATGGATTGTAGCCCGCCAGGCTCCTCTGTCCATGGGATTCTCCAGGTAAGAATACTGGAATGGGTTGCCATGCCCTCCTTTTGGGAATCTTCCCAACCCAGGGATCAAACCTGAGTCTCTTATGTCTCCTGCATTGGCAGGGGGGGTTCTTTACCACTAGTGCCACTTGGGAATGTATGTATGTCTAAATGACATGACACTGTAAAGAGAGAAAAAAGGTGAAGGAAAATAAAAGTGACAACAAAGCCATATGAGATTAAAACTCTGTTTGCAACCAAGATGAGCTCCTAGCAAGTTTTCAGAATAAAAACTAGAGAAAAGCCCTTGTTTGCCAGTGGTGGGGAAAGGACAAGATAAGCAGAAAGGGAAAGAGGAAAGTAAAGCTCATGGTCCTGGTGGCAGATAACTCAATCGAGAAACTATAATTGCATTCCATAAGAGTAAAATTTGTCCCAATATAATATTTTTTCACAATAATCATCTGATTATTTGGCCATAATTAGAAATATTAGTCAAATAAAAATCTCTCAAAATGGGCAGTTTCACCTGGTATGGGGTTACAGTGCTACCTAGATTAACAGAAGCTAGTCAGAAGTGAATTGGCATCATCAAACTACATTTTGCCGCTCATTAGTGTTTGAAGATTAGAGCATTCAGTTCCATTATCAAAGAACCCACAAAATACAAATACTGTCCATTTTCTTTCTCATTTTTGTAGTTCATGCAGCACATATTTATGTTAATGAGTACATGGCTTTTTAAATGATAGCTGTAAAACAAAATAGCACTATTTGCATTTCAGAGTAATCAGTAATATCCAGCTTGAATTTTGTCCAGAACTAAAATGGTGCTAAAGAGAATCTGTCTCATGCTGATCAGTTCAAAATCTGAAATTGTAGCTTTAAAAATCTGCTACAAAATGATAAAAATGCTTCTTGGATGTAACATTAAAATGTGTAATAGACCCAGTTTAATGCTATGAAAGCAAAAATAAGCAATGTTCACCTTTTGAAATGTTCACTGCTGTCTACACAAATTTGACTTCACTCCATTACCACCCAGGACCTTCTTAACTCCTTCATCTGATCTCTGTCCTTTCCACTGTCCTGAAATTGTCCTGGCAGCATCTGAAATCTGACCAAGGTCAACAAATTCAACAACTTTTTCATTCGCAGCCCATTGATTTTTCCCTTTATAATTTTAGATTGTTGATTAATCCCTGCTTCCTGAAATTTTCTCCAACAAAGACTTCCTAAACACTGCTTTCACATGATTCCCCCACCCAGCTAGCTGCTCTACCTTTTCCTTGTATGTATTAAGTGGCTTCAGTTGTGCCTGACTCTTTGTGACCCTATGGACTGTAGCCTGCCTATGGGGCTCCTCTGTCTATGCGATTCTCCAGGCAAGAATGCTGAAGTGATTTGCCATGCTCTCTTCCAGGGGATCTTCCTGACACAGGGATCACACCTGTGTCTCTTACGTCTCCTGCATTGACAGGCGGGTTCTTTACCGCTAGCAACACTTTTAGCAATGCTCATTTCTGTATTCAAATAAAGTAGCCACCAAACTTCTGTCCTGAGCCTTCTTCTTTTCTCTTACCTAGGGATCTTTTTAAATTTCATAATTATAATGGTTTCTTTTGTAGGGATACCTGAAGAAAAGGTAGTTACAGCAGACAGTTAGTAGGTATGAGCAGAAAAATGGGGCCAAGGGCCAAGTGGCAAGCAATCACTCATCTTGCAAACACTGGGGGTCCATAGGCAGTCAGAAGAAAGAAGGGACCTTCAGACTGACAGGAAACCACACGTTTTGGATGATCAGTTTCCCAGAGCAGGCAAATAAAAGTGGGGGGAAGTGGGCATCTCCTGCATCCTAATGTAACCTTTTGCTCACTGTGCTCTCATTATGATAAAAACAGCCTCGCAGATAAGAAGTACACATCATACACCAATGCCATGACAGTTCTGACCTAAGCTAAATGAGGAAAAAAACATCCATCCTCACCTCGGGAAAATGGAGCTGGGATGAAAAGCTGGACTAGGACCCTGAAACACCTCCTTCTACCCCTTTGTTTGTATGCTCCTCATAACTGGCTTGCAAAAGAGGCCCAAAGCAGCAGTCCCTCACCTGTCTGCCACCTCTCTGAAAGCACCTGTGTGTGTGTGCCTCACACGAGTGTGAGTGTGCACATGCGTTGTGGTAAGTCAGGCATCGCTCTCTCTTTTGTGACCCCACAGACTATAGCCTATCAGGCTCCTCTGTTCATGGGATTTTCCAGGCAAGAATACTGGAGCAGGTTGCCATTTCCTACTCCAGAAGATCTTCTTGACCCGGAGGCCAAACCCATATTTCTTGTGTCTCCTGAACTGGTAGGGGCATTCTTTACCACTGTGCCACCCGAGAACCCACTGAAAGATTGAAGGTTAAAGTGTTAGTCACGCAGTCTTGTCCAAGTCTCTGCGACCCCATGGACTACTGCAATCCATCAGGCGACTCAGTCCATGGAATTCTCCAGGCAAGAATACTACAGTGTGTAGTCTTCCCTTCTCCAGGGGATCCTCCCCACCCAGGAATCGAACCTGGGTCTCCTGCATTGCGGGTGGTATATTTACCTACTGAGCCATCAGGGAACTTAATAAACAGGACATGATAAGTTCACGTGTGGTAAGAGCCTTTAAGAATCAAGTCCAACATTTGGTTGATGTTTGTCTGTCAACTTGACTTTGAGAATATAAAGGTTGCATTGGGGGAAATCAATGTAGTATTGGAGAGGCATGGGCCATTGTTAGTCTTTTGCAGGAAACTTTCAGAGGCACTGTAAATCTACCAGTGTGCTCCCGATTTAGCCATCCTCAGCAAATGTATTGGATTCAAATGCCCTGTGTTCCATTTCAGTTGAGCCCTAGTGCTTAATTTCTTCCTGCTCGCTGAGCGTGTATCGTTGCTTAAATAAACTTTAACTTCACTTTCTCAGCCTCTGCAAAATTTTTAACAATGAAGAAAGAAGCTTAAATTCACTGCAACACATATACCATATATACATCTCCTTATTAGGCAACTCTAGCTATATACTCAATCTATACTTCAACTCAAGAGAAGTTCAGAAACCATTTTTCCCCAAATAGAATCTTTCCTTGAATTTATAACTCTCTCACTTGAAAAAAAAATGGCATCCTTATTCAGCAAATTATTCAGGGTCACAATTGCCTTTGCATTTTTCCTGTTCACAAAAAAAAAGAAAGAAAGAACCATTGAGTTATTCTTGCAAATGTAGGCAGCATTAATTCTGCTGTGAGTTCTTCTTGCTTGGGCTATTGCAAAAATCTAATAAGTAGTTCATCCTTCTTCAGTTTTTCCTCCTCCAGTTTATTCATATCTGTCAGATCAATCTTCTGAAAACCAACTATGTTAACATTCCTCTGCTACTTAAAATTCTTCAAGGGTTCCCATACTGCCTTATGAATAAAATCTAAATTCCTTAAAAATGGCATTCAAGGCTGTTATTGATAGGGTCTCAAACTTCTTCTTCAGCAGAACTTCTCTCAATACGATAAACATATATGACACTTCTCCAGTACTCACTATTTCTCAGATTTTCTCTATACTTCTTTCACCTTTTATCTTGGTATAAATTTCTTTCTTTTTTGTCCTTAAAAAAAAATGGCCAAGCTTCCTTGCATATGGGATCTTAGTTCTCTGAAATAAAGAAAGTGAAAGTGAAAGTCACTCAGTAGTGTCCGACTCTTTGCAACCCCATGGACTATACAGTCCATGGAATTCTCCAGGCCAGAATACTGGAGTGGGTAGCCATTCCCTTCTCCAGGGGATCTTCCTAACCCAGATCTTCCTCACTGTAGACAAATTCTTAGGTGAGGTGCAAGGGAAGACCAAGAATACTGGAGTGGATAGCCTATCCCTTCTCCAGTAGATCTTCCCGACCTAGGAATCAACCTGGGGTCTCCTGCATTTCAGGCAGATTCTTTACCAACTGAGCTACCAGGGAAGGCTCATATTGTTCTCCAATAGGGGATCAAACCTGTGACCCTGCACTGGAAGTGCAGAGTCTTAAGTACTGTACCACTAGGGAAATCCCTATAATTTATTCTTTCGACTTTAAATTTCAGGCTCTTCTCTTCCCTATACCTTGTCTACCCCTGACAGGCTATATCAAGATCTCAACCTATAGGAATCCCAACAAGGAATTCAACCACTTCTGTGAAGCCTTCCCTGGCACCTAGCCAGAGGTTGCTTCTACATTCTCTGGACTCCCAGAGAATTTTATGTATCACATTTTAGAGTCCATTTTTACTGTGCAGGATACTGAGACATGACAGCAAATAGTGAGAGGCAAAGTAAGAGGTTAATGGATGACTCATGGCCTTAACAGAGAATAAACTTTTCACAACCTACAGATTACTACTTACTCACATACCATGATCTTTCTATAAAAGCAAAAGGTATGGCACATCATTGGTAGCAATCTGTGCATTACAGAAAATAATCAGCTAGTTCAGTTCCGTTCAGTCGCTCCGTCGTGTCCAACTCTTTGCGACCCCATGGACTGTATCACACCAGGCTTTCCTGTCTATCACCAATCCTGGGAGCTTACTCAAGCTTCCTCAAACTCATGTCCATTGAGTCGGTGATGCCATCCAACCATCTCATCCTCTGTCATCCCCTTCTCCTCCCGCCTTCAACCTTTCCCAGCATCAGGGTCTTTTCCAATGAGTCAGTTAGCAGCCTACGTACAAATCTTTTCACCTTGTAAAAGACTACCATCGTCACATGAATTAAAACTCGGACTGGGATGAGGGTATGGCAAGGAAGGCCTTTGCTAAAAGGACAAAGTCAAAGCCTGGGATCACCAAAAATAAGTCTCATGTTCAATCAACACACATTTGACACATAGACAAAAAGCAAACCCAACCTCTACCACCACCACCATTTCACTAAGTGTTCGGTAGAGACTGGGCTAAGTTAAAGCACAGAGAAGTAAACTACGTACAGAGAAATATCATCCTGTCACAGGGCTGTTGAATCATTGTCCTGAAAAGCTATGAATATATTAGTCTTTAAAAATTAATAATAATAAACACCAATACCAAAACAATCACATTTCTTTTGCATATATTAAAACATAGTAATCCCAGCCTATATTTTCTGTGCACCAGTCTCAGAGAAAGCCCTAAACATAGCCAATCTTTAAATTAAACGTGGTTGATAACTCTGCAGCACAGAGAAAAACCACTTTATGGGTAGAAAACAGGAACACAGAATGTTTATGTCATTGATCAAGGTAAGTAAAAGCATCAAGGTTTTCGTATTCCCAATCTAGTGCTTTATTCAGTAGACTAGGAAGAACAGCCAATTATCAGGGTGATGTGTGTGTAAGGATTTTTTCTTTTAAGTAGACTTTTCAGAGGTTTAATAAAAGTGATGCAGGAAAAAGAAACCAACAGGAGATTCCAAAGGAAATGATTGATAGTTTTTTTGGGGGGGGCAAAGAAGTGTCTCTGCTTTTATTTATTTATTTTAGTTTATTTTAATTGGAAGCTAATTACTTTACAATATTGTGTTGATTTTGCCAAACATTCACATGAATCAGCCATGGCTGTAAACGTGTTCCCCATCCTGACCCTCCCTCCCACCTCTTCCCCATCCCATCCCTCAGGGTCATCCCAGTGCACCAGGCCTCAGCACCCTGTCTCATGTATCAAATCTGGACTGGCAATCTATTTCACATATGGTAATATATATGTTTCAATGCTATTCTCTCAAATCAACCCACTCTCGCCTTCTCCCACAGAGCCCAAAAGTCTGTTATTTACATCTGGGTCTCTTTTGCTATCTCACATATAGGACCACAGTTACCATCTTTCTAAATTCCATATATATGCATTAATATACTATATTGGTGTTTTTCTTTCTGACTTACTTCACTCTGTATAATATGCTCTAGTTTCATCCACCTCATTAGAACTGATTCAAATGCATTTTTTAATAGCTGAGTAATATTCCATTGTGTATATGTACCACAGCCTTCTTTTCCATTCATCTGCCGATGGACATCTAGGTTGCTTCCATGTCCTGGCTATTGTAAACAATGCAGCGATGAACATTGGGGTATACGTGTCTCTTTCAATACTGGTTTCCTCGGTGTATATGCCCAGCAGTGGGATTGCTGGGTTGTATGGGAGTTCTATTTGCAGTTTTTAAGGAATCTCCACACTGTTCTCCATAGTGGCTGTACTAGTTTGCATTCCCACCAGCAGTGTAAGAGGGTTCCTTTTTCTCCAAACCCTCTCCAGCATTTGTTGTTTGTAAACTTTCTGACAGCAGCCATTCTGACTGGAGTGAGATGGTACCTCATTGTGGTTTTGATCTGAATTTCTTTGATAACGAGTGATGTTGAGCATCTTTCCATGTGTTTGTTAGCATCTGTATGTCTTCTTTGGAGAAATGCCTGTTTAGTTCTTTGGCCCATTGTTTGATTGGGTTGCTTATTTTTCTGGAATTGAGCTGCAGGAATTGCTTGTATAGTTTTATAGTTTCTGAAATGCAGTAATGAAGGAGAAAGGAAGATTTATAGAGTAGAAGGATAAAAGAAAAGGAGGAAAACAAGAAACAGAAATGAGGCATAACTAAAGACTTTCGTATCAGTGTTCTATTTTGAGCATGAATTCTGAAGTTAAGCAAACCAGTAAGTTTGGTGCAGAACCTGAAGCCAGCAAAGTATAAAGGTATTCAAATATACAAAGTCAAGCCAGTTGGGAGAGAATATTACCAAGTGAAGAGAACACTGGAATGCCATGAGGCCTAGGTTCTAATCCTACCCAAGCCACTTAATTGTTACGTGATAATTAACAAGATGTTGAAACTCTAAGGTCTCAGGTTTCTCATTTGTAAAATAAGATTGTACAGAACACCTGAAGCCTGTTCCAGAACTAACAGCATAAGACACATTATTTCAAAAGACAGCATCACACCCAGCTTTGGAAATTTCTCAAAGTCTATAAAGGTAGCTAGATTTGGCACTGCTCTCAAATATCAAGGAACTGATGGAATCCAGAATCTAAAATCTAGATCATGAATCTGATCCTATCACTTCATGGCAAAAAAGATTGGGAAAATGTGGAAATAGTGTCAAATTTAATTTCCTTGGGTTCTAAAATCAATATGGACGGGTCCTGCAGCCACAAAATTAGTAGATGATTGTTCCTTGGAAGAATAGCTATGTCAGCTATGATGTATAGAATAGACTCGTGGACTCTGTGGATGAGGGTAAGGGTGGGATGATATGGGAGAATGGCATTGAAACATGTTAATTATCATATGTGTAATCAATCGCCAGCCCAGGATTGATGCGCTGGGCTGGTGCATTGAGATTTCCGGGGGGGAGGGAGGAGGGAGGGGGGTTCTGGATGGGGAGCATATATAAACCCATGGTGATATCATGTCATTGTATGGCAAAACTAATAAGTAAAAAATAAATAAAGTAAATGCTCTAAGAAGAAAAAAAGAATAGGTATGTCAAACCTAGACAATGTTTTAAAAAGCTGAGACATCACTTTGCTGACAAAGGTCCAAAAAGTCAATGCTATGCTTTTCTGGTAGTCATGTATGTATGTGAGAGCTGGACCATAAACAAGGCTGAGCAACAAAGAACTGATGCTTTTGAACTGTGGTATTGGATAAGACTCTTGAGAGTCTCTTGGACTGTAAGGAGATCAAACCAGTTTATTTCCTAAGAAAATCAGCCCTGAATACTCATTGGAAGGACTGATGCTGAAGCTGAAGCTCCAGTACTTTGGCCACCTGATTCGAAGAACTGACTCATTGGAAAAGACCCTGATGCTGGGAAAGATTGAAGGCAGGACAAGGGGAAGACAGATGATGAGACGGTTGGATGGCATCACTGACTCTATGGACATGGGTTTGAGCAAGCTTCAGGAGTTTTTAATGGACAGAGAAGCCTGGTGTGCTGCAGTCCATGGGGTCAAAAACAGTCGGACATGACTTGGCAACTGAACAACAATAGAATCTAAATTCATTTGTATTCAACCAACCAAATTTAACACAATAATCATGACAAAGAAACTTCTAGAGTATAATGTATGTAAGAAAAAGGACGGTAGAAGAGAAAGAGTAAAGATAAAGGAGGAGAAAGAATGAGAGAGAACTCTGAGAAAAGGAATGGTTAAAAAAAAAAAAAAACAACAACAGTAAAGGAGTTATCAAGGGTGCATGTTACCTGAAGCTAAGGCACTTGATAGCCATTCTTTTCTGTTTTTAAATTTTCTTTACTTTATTGTGTTGGTTTTGCCATACATTGACATGAATCTGCCATGGGCACACATATGTTCCCCTTCCAGAATCCCCCTCCCTCCTCCCTCCTGATTCCCTCTCTCTGGGTCATCCCGGTACACCAGCCCTGAGCATCAAACCTGGGCTGGCGATTGACAGCCACTCTTAAAAACCCTGTGTTCTGAGTAAGAAAAGACCTTCTTTGTTCATGCTGAATGGTAGAAATAGCTAGAGAAAGAAGCTTTCGTGTTTAGGGTCACTTTCTAATCCAGATCTTCACAACTGTACCCTGTCACTCCCTCAGTATTGGGGCACAGAAAATTAATAAAGTCATATAACAATATACAGAAACTTGTAAGCACTCCATTTGGTGACATCTTCTGAAAATATCTGTGACAGAAAATGCAACCAATTGTTCTATAAAGTAGATGAATGACTAAATACACAAATAAATACCAAAGAAGATAAGTTGTCAGTTAATTTGCACAGTCATCATATACCTGGAAAATAACTGACTTTTCAAACATCTTTTGTCTGTAAAAATATTTTTGTTAAGCTGCCACTAATCTTTGCAGTCTTGCCAAATGCTTAAAATGAATTTCTAAGAGTAAACAGCATCTGGCAAAATGAATAATATATAGTTGCCAGCAATTTTGGTGAAAATCAACTGTAGAAATGACCAAAGTGGGGGGAAAGTTTAAAAAGACAGTTATTCTAACTCAACCAGTAATTTCATACAAATAATCACCATGCAGGCTGACGTCAGTGTTACAAATAATATTGTTTGCCATTCAGTCCCCAGCATACTGCTGTTCTGACTGCCTGCAGAGTGATGAAGGCAGTCAACATATTTCACTAACAGAGAATGAAATAATGCAGTCCTTTTGAAAACATTTCAGTTATTTGTGAATTTCTTAAAAGTAGGGCTCAGAAGAGCTTTGTATACATTTTTCTCCCCTTTTGATTTCACTGGTAAAATGACCCTTTATATTTTCCCATAATGCCAATCAGTATAAAGCTATGGCACCACCTATTGTGACATTACTTAAATGCCAATAGCAAATGACAGCCTATTAAACAGTGGAGGACTAGCACAAGACTTTAGCGTTCAAGAAAATGTAAACAAATATTTTCTCCAATAGTACCTTCTGAGACCATAATGATATAAAACGTGGCAGTGAAATGGAAGTCTTAAACTTGTTAGAACTTGTTTGGTAATCAAGTAGAAATAGATTCATAATGCAATGTGTGCACATGACTATCTTGAGTAGCGGTAGGATTGTGGGTATTAACAACATTCTTTCATCCAAGTGGCCAAAAGCTGGGATAATGGTTACCATAATCTGGCTAGATATGTCCTTCAGAATATTCAAAAGAAATTATTTCCTCCCTCCCTCCTTCCTTCCCTCCCTTTCAGAAATGCATGCTAGTATAACAGTGTATTCTCACTGACCGAGTCCCCTCTAAGTCACTAGCCTCTAAGGAAAGCCAGGGAAGGGGGAAGGGGGGGAGGGAGGGAGAAACAGCTCTAAAATGTTGCCTGTTCATGTCAGGTCAAACTGATTCAGGTTCCTCACTTAAAAAATGCTTTAAGAGGTTGTTCTAATTTGGAACTTAGAAGGCAGGATCAGTCAAAAATAATTAAAGCAACACTGAAATCAATTATGTATACTTTCCCTAACTATAGATACCTATTCTTTGAAGCTTAACTCCAGGAATTAGGTTTTTAAAGATTCCCACTTTGGGGAAATTTATTATTTAAAATTGTAATGTTTTCTAGGAAAACAGCTTTAAAGGCATAAACAAATTAAATGATTGTATGAAAGCTTTTATAAAGTGTTTTTCCCATTAACATTTAAGACCACTAGAGATAGATTAATGTAACCTCCTTCCATTGGTTAGGAGCTGTTTTCAAGAACAAAATCCTATAAAGTGTACACATCAATATTTTTAGAGTAATGACCTCCTTCCTAACATACATGGGAAGACAATCCGAAAACTAGGTTATAATTTCTCTCATTTTCCTTTCTGGGTCCCAAGACTCCATTTCAAAACTTTATATTCTGTGACTCTTTGTGGGAACTTACGCAAATCTCCCCAAGTTCCCTTTCTTCATTAGTAAAATGCGGAAAATAACAGTATCTTACCATACAGAATGTGTGCAAACTATAAAGGAAAGAATGCATATGAACAACCTATAAGGTGCCATATAATAAATGCTTAATATATGCTACTATGATTCTATTCTTCAACACTGCTATTTTAGCCTCTATTCTATTAGGCTCCTTTTCTCACATTAAAAAAAGATTCCTAGGAGGAATACTTAGCATTTGCAAATACTTAATCCAAAACTCTTATGGTTGTCAAAAAGGTACATAAATATAAATCTAAAATGTTAGAGATTTTCATTGGGAAAATGCATACTTGTGGATTATCTACTGTATACATCAGGCATTATAATAGTGTATCAAAGAAACTCAAGATCTCATACAGTTACAACTGTGTTCCACCATAAGGTGGTCTCTTGTGATACAGAAATAAAGTTAAATGGAAGAGACTATCCTTTTAGTTGTGGTATTCAGGGAGGCCTACGTGGAGGAGATGGTAACTTAACTGAATCTAAAATGATGGGTGAGATTTAGATTTTCAAACAAATCTAGATAGAGAGACTGTCATATAGACAAGAGGGAAAAAGTACAATTGTGAACAGTGAATAGAAGGTAATTCAGTTCACCTGGAGTACACAGTCCAGAGTGGGAAGTTTTTAGGAGACCTTCTGAACTAGAGGATTTCATCTTCAAATCACAATGGATTTTGATTGTTAAAGAGAAGTATAGTAAGTTCTATGCATATGTAGTAAAAAGAAAAGTCCCTATCAGTATTTTTGTTAAACTCTTTGTTTGAAATCTCTTTTCATCATCTAAAATAATACTTTTAAAAAAGCTTTATATTTACTGTGACTTTTCAGACAATGCACTCTTACTGGGAAATAGAGGCTATATAAAAAGGAAAAGAATATTTTCTCTTACTAATGCTTTAGTAAAAACCATGTTTGAAAAAGAAAGTGAGAGATGCAGATGTTTCTGTGAGCAGTAATAATACCCAAGTTATCTGGCCTTTTGAAAATCTATCCTGAGAAACTAACTGTTTCCTGACTGTCAACTGAGTTCCTAAGCAACACTGACATCAGGTAAAACATTATCTCCACAGTCTCTTTTGCTGGAAACCACAACAGAAGCTTCAGAAAATAATTTTTTGAACTTGTTTTATATTGGAGGATAGCCAATTAAAAATGTTGTGATAGCTTCAGTTCAGTTCAGTCGCTCAGTCCTGTCTGACTCTTTGCAACCCCATGGACTGCAGCATGCCAGGCCTCTCTGTTCATCACCAACTCCTGGAGTTGACTCAAACTCATGTCCATTGAGTCAGTGATACCATCCAACCATCTCACCGTCTGCCATCCACTTCAGATGGACAATAAAGGGTCTTAGCCATACATATACATGTATCCATTCTCCCTAAAACTCCCCTCCTATCCAGGCTGCCACATAACACTGAGCAGAGTTCCCTGTGCTATACACTAGGTCTTTGTTGGTTATCCATTTTAAATATAGCAGTGCGTATCTATCATATTCCTCAGGATAGGAAACAAACTATAAAACTATAGAGATCAAGTAGCTCAAGGTGAAAAAAGAAAAAATAAACAGAAATTTGAATCCTTTGAAAATATTTTTAAATTCTAGAAATCTATTTTAAACCATGTATTCCATAATCCATCAGTATAACAGGAACAAAAGTTCCTCACCTACAATACAAGCATACACACACACACACACACACACACACACACACACACACACACACACA
>ML661243.1:2957605-3025857 GCA_007570785.1 Antilocapra americana
ACACACACACACACACACACACACACACACACACACACACACACACACATATATATACACATATCTAAATGTTCTGGATTGGACTTAATCTGGGATTGGATTTTAGAATGCATGTACATAGTCGCTCAGCTTGTGACCCCATGGACTGTTGTCTGCCAGGTTCCTCTGTCCAAGGGGTTTTCCTGGCAAGAATACTGGGATGGGTTGCCATTTCTTTCTCCAGGGGATATTCCTGACCCAGGGATCCAACTCAAGTCTCCTGCATCTCCTGATTGGCAGGCAGATTCTTCCCATCTGGGAAGCCCTCTAGACTGCATATAAAGTTTATATTTGCACCTATTAAGATATATGGTATAATAAAAGTTATGTGACCTATAATTCAGTGAAAGATAATTTCTGATTTAAAAATTGCTATAAATACAAACAACGGCTTCGGATTCCATCCACATCTCTTCAATGGATGGGACCACTTCCTGTCCTCTTCTCAGCTACAGTCTGCTGCTTGACACACCTCCTATTCCCCAGAAACTTTTCCAACGGTTACTATGGGAGCAAGTCTTCTTATGTTCTCTCTATGTATGACATTGTTTCCAAACTTACCATCATCAGAGTATTTCACTTTTGGACCTGTCCCAGTGAACTAATTGTTGAAACTGTTAAGAATATGTCAGTGAAATTCAGAGAACAAGATGGCAGAGGAGTAGGTGGACGTGGAGTACATCTCTTTCCATGGATACATCAGGAATACACCTTGAGACACAGAAGTGCATGCAGAACACCAGTTGAGAGTGAAGGAGGAAACAGAACAGGCTCTATCTTGAAAGCAGGACTCAATCTTGGGCTGAACTGTGGACTTTGAGCTATATGCCCAGTATCTATGGAAATGACAAACCAACTGGAAAATCAGGCCCCTGGAAGGAAGAGCCCCAGGGCTCTCTGTTGCCTAAAAGAATACCCTAATTACCTGTGTAACTGAATAGAATCATACATTCTATTATGCTCATTGGGGTATGATCATAGGCGTATTGGTAATTGTCCACTGTTAACTACCTAGGCTTAAGGCAAATGAATCACAGGTTAACTTTGATTGTATCTTTCTTTTTCCTTTGTTCAGACTAGTTTCAGGGAACCTTATACACTTAGGGTATACAAGGTTTTCACAAAAACTGGTCGGGGTCCTTGGCTAAGAGGAGACTCTGCCTTGGGCCTGCCAGTGTAATAAACTGCACTCCACTGTGTGCATTGTCCTGTTGAGTGAGTTTGTTTCCCTAACGCGTGGCTACAAGAGCAGACAAGAGTACCTGGCCAGTGGAAAAGAATATATAGAACCATGCAAAACTCTGTAGGACGGAGGAACTAGGAGGAAAAACAGGAGTGTTAGCAGGACTGGACCTGCCCTCAGCGGGTTGGGGAACTGAAGCAGGGCTCCGTTCCCCACATCAGGGCAATGGTCTGAGTCAGAGGAGAAACATTTAAGGCTGAGAGGGAAACCACTGATCAGTGGCAGCCTAAATGGAATGAGAATCAGACAGTCCTTGCTGCAGCCACATATACCGGGACAGAAACGCTGGCCCCCTGGAAGGTGCAGCAGCTGGGAGCTGGAGTTTAGGGATTGTGGAGCAATCCCAGGACAGGGCTGCTGTTGACTGTGGAGAGACAGATTGAGGGGATGTGAGGGAGGAGATTGTAGTGGGAAATGCCTGTGGAAGAAAGCCAGGCAGCCATGGAAGCAAGGTGATACTGCTGAGTAACACACAGCGGGTGGAGCCATCACCACAGCCTCTGTCTCCCCAGGCACCAGCATCAGCAGTTGAACAATAGAGGCTGGCCTATCAAACACCTGATGCACTGAACTACAGAGTAGGACCCCACCCAGGGTGCCCCTTTAAGTGCCTGACACTCCATTCTACACAGCAGGACCCCAGGCAGGAGGCCCCACTATGTGCCTGACATACTGAAAAACAGAGAAGGATCTCAGGCAAGGAAGCCCTCTCAGTGCCTGAAAGGGTGGAGCTATGGGGAAAGACTGGCCAAAGAGGCCTTCTGATCGCCAGCTACAAGAGGCTCAAAAAAAGACTCTGACAGGCCATAACTACTGTTGCGCAGCCAGTCAGTGTCCCTGCACACTTGGCACCGCTAGGGTCCCCGCAAGTCAACCAGCTGTGCCACGTTCATGCTCAACTCTCACTGGGGCAGAGCTGCCACAGGCAAAAAAAAAAAAAGTCCTGTGTCTAGGCACGCAGGGTCGCTTTGGTAGTGTTCAACTCTTTGCGACCATGTAGACTGTGGCCTGCCAGGCTTCTCTCTCAGCTGGGGGCGGGGAGGGTTCTCCAAGAAAGAATGCTGGAGCATATTGGACAATACTGGTTGCCATCCCCTTCTAGAGCACTATATTTCCTGCTGCCCTAGCCGCCAACTCCCCTGAGTACCTGGTGCTGCCAGAACCCCTGAGACCCAAACAGCTGCACCACCTCCACACCTGGCCTTCACAAGGGCAAATCCAAGTCCTCCAGAGCAGCCTCAGGAGCAAACCCAAGTTGACGACCCACATGCAGAGGTGGAAATAAAACCACAATTGAAACCCAGGGGCAGTGAGGCCAAGGAAGAAGACTCAAAACCTTTCCACCAGCTGTATAAGCTGCAGATTAAATCCACATGATCATCTAGGCAGACTCTGTGTCTATGGAATATATAAAAGGTCACTGAGAGCTCCCACAAAAGAAAATGCACCAGTTCTGGTAGCTGTGGACATTGGAGGCAAGGACACACAGGTGTAGGACCAGACTAGAATCTGACCTGCCCCCACAGCAGGTCTAGATATTAGTACAGTGTTGGAGGGCATTCTAGGGAAGTAAGGTGGACTGTGACTCCCAGGGAGGGAAAGTGACTCAAGAAAAATGTTTATTATTCTTATATTTTGACATGTTCTGTAGATTCTTATGGATATTTTTCTCTCCCACCCTTTTTTCTTCCACTCTGTTGTAGCTGTCCATTTTATCGGCACTATGAAATCCAATTAAGCTTTTGAGCTTTTTTTTCTCTCACATTTTTATTGTTGTTATAAACCTCTGCGTCTTTGTTGGGCTTTTGCAGTTCTGTGGAGTTTCCCCTTCCTCTTTTTTAAATTTTAACTTTTAAATCTATTATTATTTTTTCTACATTTATTACCTTGTTTTGTTTTTCCTACTGTTCTTTTCTTTTTGCAGTTAATCTTTAATTTATAGAAATCTTATTTATCCATCTCTATTTAACATTGCATATGGATTCTTTCTTTCTTTTCTTTCTTCTCAAAATATCTGTTACTTTTATTTTCATTGCTTTATTCCCCAATTGGCACCTTGCTTTAGTTTTGTTTTCCAGTTTGTGCTTTAGTTAGTTTTGTTCTGGTAGATAGAATTTTTGGTTTCCTTTGTTTGCTTGGTCAATCTGTTGTATTGTATTTTTGTTGGAATGTTTTGATTCTGTGAAGTTGTGGTACATATACACAATGGAATATTACTCAGCTATAAAAAGGAATGCCTTTGAGTCACTTCTAATGAGGTGGATGAACCTAGAATCTATTGTACAGAGTGAAGTAAGTCAGAAAGAGAAAGTTAGATATCATATTCTAAGGCATATATATGGAATCTATAAAAACGGTACTGAAGAGTTTATTTACAGGGCAACAGCGGAGAAACAGGAATAGAGAACAGAATTATGGACATAGGAAGGGGGAGGCAAGGGTGAGATGGATAGAGAAAGTAACATGGAAACTTACATTACCACATGTAAAATAGATAACTAATGGGAATTTGCTGTATGGCTCAGGAAACTCAAACAGGGGCTCTGTATCAACCTAGAGGGGTGGGATGGGGAGTGAGATGGGAGGGAGGTTCAAAATGGAGGGGATATATGTATACCTTTGGCTAATTCATGTTGAGGTTTGTCAGAAAACAATAAAATTATATAAAGCAATTATTCTTCAATACAAAATAAATAAATAACAGAATGTGTCAGTGAAAGCCCATTTTTCCATATTCATATACCAACTGCAGCATTTTCTAAAAAATTAATGTTGTAAACTGGAAATATCTAACTTAAAAGAGTTCTTTCAAATACAGGCTGTAAGCCATAAAGGAAAGAAATGATAAAAATGACGATATTAAATATTTTTAAAAATTCTGTTCATTAAAAGACATAGTTTTATAAAGTAAAAATAGAAGCCTTAACTGTGATAAGATATTTGCATCACATATACCTGACAATGGCTTAGTATCTCCAATATTTAAAGAACTAATTAATGGAATTGAGAAAAAGATAACCCAAAAGAAAATGGGAAAAAGACATAACAGCTTTTTGAATGGCCAATAAAAATCTTAAGCTTCCTTAGTGATCATAGAAGTGCAATTTAAAACCACAGCAAGCTGCTGCTGCTGCTGCTGCTGCTAAGTTGCTTCAGTCATGTCTGACTCTGTGCGGCAGCCCACCAGGCTCCGCCATCCCTGGGATTTTCCAGGCAAGAGAACTGGAGTGAGTTGCCATTGCTTTCTCTGTTATACCCACTAGATTGACTAAAATGTAAATGTTTGACAATATTGAAAGTTGGTCAGAAGGTGTAACAAAGGAAATACGAATATCCTGCTACTGAAAATACAAATTGGTACAACTGCTTTGGGGGAAAAAAATCTATTTTGTATTATCCAGTAAATTTAGAGACATATACCATGACCTGATAATTCAAATCCTAGATTGTATTGGAGCAGTAGCTCTCAATGTGTGGTCTAGGGACACTGTGGGTTTCTGAGGTTTCATCAGCAAGTTCCTTAGGTGAAAACTACTTTTATAACAATACTAAGACATTCTTTGCCTTTTCCACTCTCATTTGACAAGAGCGGGCAGTGAAGTTTTCTAGAATCTACATGATGTATCACAACATCATGGCTTTGATGGCTAAGGCAATATATCTTGTATATTTTTCTGCTTTAAAACTATCTCAGTTTTAATTTCTCATATAAGAAATATTGATACTTTTAACCCACAAAAGTAAAAGCTCTTGGAGTCCTTGATTCTTAAGGGTAAAAAGGGATTCTGAGATTAAAAAGTTTTAGAATAGGTGTCCAAGAGGAAAATTACAAACAACTCATAGTATTAACATGTCTCCTAAAATGTAAGGAGGGACACTCAAGCAATATGCAAAAAGATTTACTACTCCTAAAGACAAGATACAGAGAGATGAGAGGGAAGGCAAGGGGGAGGGGAAGGAGAAGGAGAGAGCAGGAAAAGGAAATGAGGTTTTATGAGAAGCTAAAGTTTTAATCATGCAGTATACCTCTTGCTTGATGTCTATACTTATTTGTTCTAAAATTGTATCAGTGTATGAAGAATGGATGTAAAATGAAATACTCACAAACAAGAAAAGCACAATTCACAGGTTAAGATGTAAGCAATCTTATTCTCGTCATACTTCTTTGAAGACTATTTCATTCCTCCCATGAAACACTAACCCTGCCAACAGAAAAGATTGTAAACTCCTTCTAAGCCTCTTTGGGTCCCCAGCTAAGTGGCCAGTCTTTAGAGAAGCCATCTCTGATAATAATATCAGAAGTAGGCCTCCTGGGTTCAAGATGGTGGAGTAGAAGGTCGAGAGCTTATTTCCTCCTGTGAGAGCACCAAAATTGCAACTAGCTGTTGAACAACCATCCACAGGAGGATGCTGGAACCAAGCAGAAAAAGATAACCCATGTCCAAAGATAAAGAAGCAGCAGCAGTGAGACAGCAGGAGGGGCACAATCATGATAAAATCAAAGCCCATACTTGCAGGATGGGTGACCCACAGACTGGAGAACAATTAATTCCAAAGAAGTTCCTGCACTATTATAAGGTTCTGAACCACAAGTCAGGCTTTCCAGTCTGGGGATCCAAAAAAGTGAATGGGAACCACCAGGGAATCTGTGCTTGAGGGCCAGTGGGATTTGATTATTTCAGAGGACTGAGGGAAATAAGAGACTCCAGTCTTGGAAGGCACAAACAAAATTTTGTGTGCGCCAAGACCCAGAGGAGAGGAGCAGTGACCCCACAGGAGAGTGAACCATAACTACTTGCTAGTGTTAGGCCTCCTGTGGAGGCCTGGGTCAGGTCACCAAAGGGACAGGGGCACTGGAAGGTACCCCTTGGCATAAACCCTCTTGGGCATAAACCCTACCATAGAGCTAGTAGACCCAAGGGCTGGGTTGCCTCAGGCCAAACAACTACCAGGGAGGGAGTGCAACCACATGCATACGCAGAAAATTGGATTAAAACTACTGAGCAAGGCCCATCACTCCATGGCAAGTAGATGGGGAGACAATGGAAACAGTGACAGACTTTCTATTCTTGGGCTCCAAAATCACTGCAGATGGTGACTGCAGCCATGGCATTAAACCCCCACTTTCTAAACACTCTTCTGAATTACTCACCACTGAATACTCCCCTGAGTATGCCAGATGCACATGTTAATAAACTTCTGTTTGCTTTCCTCTTGTTCATCTGTCTTTGTCAGTCTAATTTACTGGGTCCCACTCAGAGAACTTGGGAGAGTGGAGAAAATAAAGTCCTTCCTTTATTAAAAGACACTTGTTCCCTGCCAGGAAAGCCATGACAAACATTGACAGCATATTAAAAAGCAGAGACACTGCTTTACAGACAAAATTCCGTCTAGTCCAAGCTATGGTTTTTTCCAGTAGTCATGTATGGATGTGAGAGGTGGATCATAAAGAAGGCTGAGCACTTTAGAACTGATGCTTTTGAACTGTGGTGTTGGAGAAAACTCTTGAGAGTCCCTTGGACTGCAAGGAGATCAAACCAGTCCATCCTAAAGGAGATCAGTCCTGAATATTCATTGGAAGGACTGATGCTGAAGCTGAAACGCCAATATTTTGGCCACCTGATGTGAAGAACTGATTCACTGGAAAAGACCCTGATGCTGGGAAAGATTGAAGGCAGGAGGAGAAGGGGATGACAGAGGATGAGATGGTTGAAGGGTATCACCAACTCGATGAGCACGAGTTTGAGCAAGCTCTGGGAGCTGGTGATGGACAGGGAAGCCTGGTGTGTGGCAGTCCATGAGGTTGTAAACACTGAGACACAACCAAGAGACTGAACTGAATTGAGCAAGTCCTTGGTTACCAGAGCAAGACCTAGATTTTCACGTGGCCAGTCGCTCCCATCAAGAAGCTTACACAAGCCTCTTAGCCTCATCCATTAGAGGGCAGACAGAAGAAGCAAGAAGCATGGTCTCACAGTAGCTAAAACAAAAACCATATTACAGAAAGTTAATCATGATGAAAAAGCAGAAAGTTATGCCTTAGAGGAAGGGACATGATAAAATCTCATAAAACAATTAAATGAAGTAGAGATAGGCAACATTATAGAAACAGAATTCAGAATAATTATAGTGAAGATGATCCAGGATCTAAGGAAAAGAAATGGAGGCAAAGATTGAGAAGATGTAAGAAATGTTTACAAAAGACATACAAGAGCTAAACAACAAACAAACAGAGATGAGTAATACACTACAAGGAATCAATAGCAGAACAACTGAGGCAGAAGAAGGGATAAATGACCTGGAAGACAGAATGGTGAAAATCACTGCCTCAGAAAAGAATATAGAAAAAGAAAAGAATGAAAAGAAACAGACTCGTGGAGTCTGTGGATGAGGGCAAGGGTGGGATGATAAGGGAGAATGGCATTGAAACATGTTAATTATCATATGTGTAATCAATCGCCAGCCCAGGATTGATGCTCGGGGCTGGTGCATCGAGATTTCCCGGGGGGAGGGAGGAGGGACAGGGGTTCTGGAGGGGGAGCATATGTAAACCCATGGCGATAATATGTCATTGTATGGCAAAACTAATAAAAATAAATTAAAAAAAAGAAACGAAGACAGCTTAAGAGACCCCTGGGGCAACATTAAATGTACCAACATTCACATTATAAGGGTCCCAGAAGGAGAAGAGAGAAAGGAACTAAGAAAATATTTGAAGAGAAAATAGCTGAAAACTTCCTGAACATGAGAAAGGAAATAATCAATCAAGTCCAGGAAGCACAAAGAGTTACAGGAAGGATAAGCCCAAGGAAGAACACACAGAGACACATAGTAATCAAACTGACAAATATTAAAGACAGAGATTAAATATTAAAAGCAACAAGGGAAAAAACTAACATGCAAGGGAACTCTCATCAGGCTATCAGCTGATTTCTTAACAGAAACTCTGCAAGATAGAAGAGAATGGCATGATATATTTAAAGTGATGCAAGAGAAGAATGTACAACCAAGAATACTCTACCCAGCAAGACTCTCCTTGGGACTTGATGGAGAAATCAAAAGCTTTCCAGACAAGTAAAGGTTAAAAGAATTCAACACCACAAAACCAGCTTTACAACAAATGCTAAAGGAACTTCTCTAGACAGGAAACACAAGAGAGGGTAAAGACCTACAGAAAATAAACCGAAAACAATTAAGAAAACAGTAGTAGGATCATGCATATGGATAATTACCTTAAATGTAAATGGATTAAATGCACCAACCAAAAGACACAGACTGACTGGGTGGATGAAAACATGTACATGTATGTACTTCCCCTTACTGCATCACTCTGCTTGACACCCTCAAATTATACATAATTATTTTATATTGTTAAGTTAATCATGTTCACATTATGACTTGCAATTATAATTATCCTATATTTTTATCAGGCTATTGATTGTGAAAAATGATAAAAATCTTTTACTATTGTGATTATGTAACTATTACTCAATACCATTGCATCATGATCAGTCAACAGGAAAATAGTAGAATTCTGTATCACCAAAATTAGGATCTAGTAGGAAAACCTGTAATCACTTTTTAAAATCCAGATGCATATCAGAATTACCTTGAAATTTTCGGAAAAATACAAATGCTCTGCTATTGCTTTTTTTTCTCCAGAGCTCCAGATATGTTTCTAATGAGCAGTCATGTTTAAAAACAACTGGACAATACGATAATCTTTTACTTTTATCTAGTTTGTTTTACTTTCTCTATTTCATATTCAGTGCTTCCATTTCATTTAGTTTATGTTCTCTAGTTTCTCCATCGTTTCTTCTTTTTTTGATGTTCTTTCTCAAGCCTTTATCAAGTGGAGTAAAAGCTTTTATATACATATATAAATATGTATAATATATATATATATATTAGAAAACTTATGAATTTTTGCCTAATTAAAAAAATTATGACATTTTGATTCCACTTGTCTCACTTACTATGAATAGAATGCTAGATTTCTAAATAAAAAAAAGATACACAACAAAAAACAAAGGTTTACTGTATAACATAGGGAATTATAGTCAATATATTGTAATATCTTATGATGGAAAATAATTTCAAAAGTAATATATATTTGTATAACTGAATCACCTTGATGTGCACCTGAAACACTGTAAGTCAATTATACTTCAATTATATGTAAATATATATATATGCATATAAAAGAAGTAGCCTCCTGTTATACCCACCTCACAGTATTTTTGTCCATTTTGCACCCAGTATATTACTTTACTAGCATATATTAAAGTCAATAGTTATATTGTTTTTGTTTTAATCTGTCTCTCCTATGAGACTGTAAGCACCAAGAAGGCAGTGACTACATCTCCTTTAACCACTAATGTATCACCAGTGACTAGCATAATCTCTGGTATATATGCAGCATTCAATAAATGTTTGTTGAAAGAATGACATATAAGGCATGTATTGCAATATCATCCTGCTTCCCAGGTGGTGCTAGTGGTAAAGAACCTGAATGGCAATTCAGGAGACACAAGAGACAGGGGTTTGATCCCTAGGGCTGGAAGATCCCCTGGAGGAGGGCAAAGCAATCCACTTCAGTATTCTTGCCTAGAGAATCCTATGGACAGAAGAACCTGGCATGCTGTACAGTCCTTGGGGTCGCAAAGAGTCAGGCATGACTGAAGCAACTTAGCATCCATCCAGTCCTCTGTTTCGGTTTCCCTTTTGTTTTTATGATACCCTGGGTATCATGAGAACAGATAAATGATGGAGGACCATATAACAAACCACACGATGTACACATAGGGCTTCCCATGTAGCACTAGCAGTAAAGAATTTGCCTGCTAATGCAGGAGACTCAAAAGTTCCCTAGGTCAGGAAGATCCCCTGCAGTAGGAAATGGCAACCCACTCTAGTAGTCTCACCTGAAAAACTCCATTAACAGAGGAGCCTGGCAGTCTACAGTCCATGGGGTTGCAAAGAATAGGCCACAACTGAGCACACACACACATATCATCTTTTATATCAATTACTGTATAAAACCAGAACCTATCATTCATGTATTAGGTGAAAGGATAAAGAGGAGAATTTAAATTTATTCTTAAATACCAATAAGACTAACAAAACTTCTACAAACTAGTCATCAAGAATAAGAAAGAATTATTTAGCACAAGAAAGCTGGTAACAGGCACACATCTGAGAAGTTAAAAGTCACTCAAATAGTAAAGCCAATGAGTATGAAGACATATGTTTCTAAATTTGATGCAGTGCTCAGAGTTGATCATTTCAATTCTTCTAAGGCAACTCAGTCTCTCCTTTTTGATTAAAAATAAAGAGCAGTGTTCACTCAGAATGATAAGTCTGCCTCACGTTTGCTGACAGACAATAAAGACTGGAAGAAGGGGCATTTTATATAATTTTTTTTCTCAAAAAGTAAAAAAGATAGGCATGCCTTAGGCATGTATAGATACAGTCCTATAACCTGCCAGTTGAAGGTACTCTGGCCAAGATAACTAGGACTTAGAGGAATATGGAATGGTTGCTGTGCATTTTTACTTAGTCTATTATACTTTATTTTCTTGCTTACTTGTCTGAAATCAGAGATTTTAGATATCACAACATATACAAACAATGAAATTACGTGAGGGAATAGAGGTATTAAACACCATTATTATAGCAATTATTGTAATATATAGGTGTATCAAATCATCTCACTGTTTACGTTAAACTTATATTTTATATGTTAATAATGTCAATAAAGTTGAAAAAAAGGCTTCTGAATCAACTAATGCATACACTGAACCACTTCACTCATTAAAAATCTAACTTTGATTGGGAGGGAGGTGGGAGGCGGGTTCTAGAGGGGGAACACGTGTACACCCATGGCGGATTCATGTCAATGTATGGCAAAACCAACATGATAATGTAAAGAAAATAAATTAATAAATTTAAAAAAATAAAACTTTGGTAATGTTACATTGTCATTCTTGACAATATTCTGCCAAACAAAATGGCAGCATAAGCTAATATGAAAAGCTACTACTGCTACTCAAGTTATTCTATGTAATATTTAAGGGGGAGAAAAAACAGGATTAAAATTACAACTGGGAAACTCTCAGGGGCAAGAAACAAAAAATTTAAAGTTAAAGTTCTGATAAGAAGGTAAAGGTTGGGCCAAGAGGAAAATGGAACTAAAACAAAAAAGACCAGGGATTTAATATCACATAAGGAAGAAAATTTATGTCACAAACTTCTTATACATGAGGAGCTGGAACTGAGTTCCCTGAGAAAAACAGGAGTCTTAAAATGTGGTCCTATCTGGAAAATTAGGTCTAAGAAACCTTCAGCCACTTGCTGAGGTATGTGACAGGGAAATAAGCTAACCATATGACAGGGAAATAAGCTAACCATATGACATGGAACTAAGCAGTGGGTAGAAAAGTAGAATGGCATGCCTAACCAACCTGTGTGGGAAAACTATACAGAAAAATCAATTAAAAAAACTCCTAAAACTTTTTAGAGGCAGAAAAACAGAAACTGCTCCATATGGTATCTCCACAACCAAGAGTATCTGGAACTTTCAAAAAAAAAAAAAAACAATTTCTTCTGAAGGTAAATTCCCAAGTAGAAATTATATATCCTGTGAACAAACAAATCACACTAAGATATGGCAGAAATAACAAAGTAGGGAATTTATACTTTAAGAACTATAGATATCAGAATAATCAGAAGGAAATTTTCAAATAAATAGGGCCAATAACCCAAGATATGAAGAAAAGAACAGACACCATGAAACAATGGGGGAAAGAATGGATAGATTAGAAAAACAAGTAGTATATGCAGCTAACTGCCATACTAGATTATCTTTAGAGGGTAGGGACTCAATCTCACTCATTTTTTTGTCACCGTGCAGTATGTAGACAGATGGGGATGTGAAGGACAGGGAAGCCTGACATGCTGCAGTCCATGGGGTTGCAAAGATTTGGACACACTTGAGCGACTAAACAAGTATTATGCACAGCAGACAGTTCTTACTTAAACGAATTATCTTCTATGCCTATATTTTAATATTACCAATCTTAAGAAAAATAAAAGTTTACCAAGAAATTTTTTAAACCTTCAGCTAGACTGATTAGAACCCACTCTAGTACTCTTGCCCAGAGAATCCCAAGGACAGAGGAGCCTGGCAGGCAAGAGTCCACAGTCACACACGACTAAGCAGCAGCAGCAGCTGACTGATTACAAAAAAATCAAGAAAACACAAATTAAGAATGAGAGAGGGGATATCACTACAGATTCTATAAATATTGAAAGAATAAGTGGCTATTAAGAATAACTTTATGTCAATCAATTCTACAACTCAGAGGATATGGACAATTTCCTTGAAAGATTCAAACTATTAAAGCTCAGTCAAGAAGAAATAGATAACTTTAATAGCCCTGTATTTACTGAAGAAGTTAAATTTGTAGTTAAAAAACAAAACAAAACAAAAAAACCTCACAAAGAAAACTCCAGGAAACCATTCTTAATGGCAGTCTTTAAATTCCACATCATCATATTTGTATTAAAACATGATTGATGATGTTAAAGATATGGGGAATTTAGTCAAAATAAAACAATGATAGAATTTGTGTGTATTGTAAGAATTACTTTTTCTTGCTCAATTCCATAATATTGGACAAAGTATACATGACACTGAAGGGTAGCAGAATATGTCACCCCAGAATATGCCACTTTGACATAAGGATTATTTTGAGCTGGTGACAATGAAAAAAGAAGGCTACTGGAGAAAACCTCTGTTTCCTGCCTTCACACACACATCCAGGAAAGTCAGGATTACTTTCAATCACTGGAGACAACTCTGAACTTTTATAAGCCTAGAAATAGCAACTGAAGAATTTATGGAATAAACCTCACTAATGGGCTTTTACCTTCCATTAATTCTCCCCATACATTTATTTACCTTCTCACATTTGCTGTGCCTAAAAGCTCAGAGTCCCTTTTCTTTGTCTTGTCACTTCTCTACAAAATGTATTGTTCACTTCTTAGGATGCTATTAAACCCCACTTTCTAACCACACTTTTGAGTTACTCACCACTGAATACTCCCCTGAGTATGCCAGATGCACATGTTAATAAACTTCTGTTTGCTTTCCTCCTGTTAATCTATCTTTTGTCGGTCTAATTTACTGGGCCCCAGTCAGAGAACTTGGGAGGGTAGATAAAATAAATTCCTTCCTTTCCTACAACAGGTACATTTAATAAAAAGAATGTCACAGGGAGACTTTGAAAGACCAAATGTTATTAACCAATTCGGAAAAGATTCTTCATACTGTAAAAAATAAATCCACCAGAAGAGCATTTAAACAAAACATGAACACCTATGAGACAAATATGTACGCATTATGTTTTAAAGATAAATAATGGTTGTGTATTAAATATAACTTACCGATAATAGTATAATAAGAAATAATACTTACAACTTGTGAAAAAACTACTTAAGACAAAGTCAAACAAAGTTGGCATGCTTTCATTATTGCTAGTAGTAAGAGCATTCAAATCCACACACAGAATGTATGCCCAAATTAGGTATGTGCTTCACCCCACAGGCTCATGACTCTGCTGTATATTGTTTTCCTCCATTATGTCCTTTGTTATTAGAAATACAATAAGTTGTTACTCTTTTCACTAATGTCAGTGTTGTTATAATCTTGCTAAATTTTTGCCCCCTTTTCTCCCTTAATACTAAGACATCTGCGGCATGAATTCTGCTGGGTACTTTAATGTTTTTTTTACTGGCGTAAGTCTATACAAGGTTTATTTATTAGTTTCATGAAGAGTAGGCAACCTTTCCAGTAGAAAGATGTAGTTTTAAAGATTTACCATCTTGAGAAACTTTTACATGTGTGTCTTGCTGTTTTATTGACCTCTCACTGATTTGCAGTATTCATATCACAAATTCTAATCACAAGCTATAAAAGAATCAGAAAAAAGAAGACAAGGTGAATTGGGGTAGAGGAAAATGACCCATAACAGGCTGATGAGAGGGAAATATGGAATAGCTCAGGAAAATCTGAGCAGCACAAACAGGCAGATTATCTGTATCATGGTTGTTCAGTTGCTAAGTTATGTTTGACTCTTTGCAATCCCGTGGACTGCAGCCCACCAGGCTCCTCTGTCCTCCACTATCTCTTGGAGTTTGCTCAAATTCATGCTTATTGAGTTGGTGATGCTATCCAGCCATCTCAACCTCTGCCAACCCCTTCTCCTCCTGCCCTCAATCTTTCCCAGCATAAGGGTCTTTTCCAATGAGTTGGCTGTCTCCATCAGGTGGCCAAAGTACTGGAGCTTCAGCATCAGTACTACCAATGAATATTCAGGACTGATTTCCTTTAGGATTGACTGGCTTGATTCACTTGCAGTACAAGAGATTATCTTTATGATCTTGGGTAAATGAGAAGGTAAGGAGGAGAGCTGAAGAATTGGTGCTTTTGAACTGTGGTGCTGGAGAAGATTCTTGAGAGTCCCTTGGACTGCAAGGAGATCCAACTAGTCCATCCTAAAGGAAATCAGTCCTGAATATTCATTGGTAGTACTGATGCTGAAGCTGAAGCTCCAGTACTTTGGCCACCTGATGTGAAGAACTGACTCCCTGGAAAAAACTCTGATGCCGGGAAAGATTGAAGGTGGGAGGAGAAGGGGACGAAAGAGGATAAGATGGTTGTACTTCACCCAAGACAGAATGGCCATCATCAAAAAAATCCACAAACAACAAATGCTGGAGAGGGTGTGAACAAACGGAGCCCTCTTGCACTGTTGGTAGAACTGTAAATTGATACAGCCACTATGGAAGACCATATGGAGATTCCTTAAAACACTAGAAATAAAACTACCATTTGACCCAGCAATCCCACTGCTAGGTATATAACCTGAGGAAACCAAAACTGAAAAAGACACATGTACCCCAATGTTCATTGCAGCACTGTTTACAATAGGTAGGACATGGAAGCAACCTAGATGTCCATTGACAGATGAATAGATAATGAACTTGTACTTATATACAATTGAATATTACTTAGCCATAAAAAAGACTGTATTTGAATTAGCTCTAATGAGGTGGATGAACCTAGAGACTAATTATACAGAATGCAGTATGTCAGAAAGACAAAAATAAATATCATATATTAACAAATTTATATATGGAATCTAGAAAGATGGTACTGATGAACCTATTTGCAGGGCAGCAGTGGAGATACAGACATAGAGAACAGACTTATGGACACAGGCTGGGGCGATGGACGAATGGACAGAGTAGCATGGAAGTATATCCACTACCAATTTATATAAAAGATAGCCAATGGAAATTAACTGTGTAATAACCTAGAGGGTAGAAAGTGGTAGGAGGTGGGAGAGAGGTTCAAGAGAGAGGGGACATGTATGTATAGCTATGGCTAATTCATGTTGATATATGGCAGAAACCAACACAATATTGTAAAGCAATTATTCTTCAATAAAAGAAAAAATAAAAAAAATTATGATGGGGAGTTCAAATTATAAAAATCTTAGAGGAAGAGATAGTGGAAAAGCTGCTTAAAATTTGGTCTTGACATTAAGTTTTTAGATTTGATATCAAAAGTACAAACAAGAAAACAAAAAATAAACAGGCGGATTTTCATTGAAATCTTTCTGTACAGGAGAGGGAATGATCAACAAAATGAAAACAGAACTTACAAAATAGGAAAAAAAAATTTGGAAACAACATATATGATAATGGGTTAATATCTAAAATATATAGGGAATGCATGCATGTAAGTCAATAGCAGAAAACCATGCAATCCAATTAAAAAGTGGGCAAAGGATGTGAAAGCTATTTTCCCCAAGAAGACATACAAATGATCTGCAGTTCTGTGAAAAGGTGATCAACATTGTTCCTCTGTCATGGAATTCTACAGGTAAGAATACTGTAGTGGGTTTGCAATTCCCTTCTCTAGGGGATCTTCCCGACCCAGGAGATGAACCCAGGTCTCCTGCCTTGCAGGCAGATTTTCTTTACCATCTGAGCCACCAGGGAAGCCCCACTAATCATAAGGGAAATACAAATCAAAACTATGATGCGATTATCATCATATACCTGTCAGGATGGCTATTATAAAAAAAGTTAAAAGATAGGAGGCCTTGGCAAGCATGTAAAGAAAAGGGAATCCCTGTACACTGTTGGTGGGAATGTAAATTGGTACAGCTACTATGGAGAGCAGTATGGAGGTTCTTCAAAAACTTAAAAATAGAAGTACTATATAGTTCAGTAATCCCACTTCTGTGTATATATCCAAATGACAAGAAATCAATATTTTATAGAAGTACCTGCACCCTCATATTCATTACAGCATTATTCACAGTAGGCAAGACAGGGAAAGAACCTGTTATTGACAGATGAATGTTATCAGGAAAATTTTATATATAAAGTACACATGCATACATACATACACATAGCACTCTGGTGGTATGAGTTCAATTTTTTTTTCATTTCACATATAATCGAGATCATGAACTATTTGTCTTTCTGTGTCTGGCTTCTGAGCGTAATGTCCTCTGGGTTCATTCATGGTGTTACAAATGGCAGGATTTCCTTCTCTTCTAAGGCTGAATAATATTTTGTTTCACTTATATGTGAAATGAAAAAAAAATTGAATTCATATCACCAGGGAGAAGACAGCTGGTTTCCGGAGCTTTGGGTGAATATTGGGTAGAAGAAAATGGGAGATTTTGATCAAAGGGCATAAACTTGCAGTTGTCAGATGAATAAACTCTAGAAACCTAATAATCCGTATGGTAACCACAGTTAATAATAATGTATTGTACACTCAAAATTTGCTAAGAGAGTAATCTCAAATATTCTTACCACACATACACACACAGGGTAATTCTGTGAGGTGATGAACTATTAATTAGTTTGATTATGCTATTCATTATATATGAATTTATCAAAACATCACATTGTACAACATAATAAATACACCATTTTTGTCAATTATAACTCAATAAAAAATACAGTGAGTAGTACACGGTGGCAGAGTCTTAATGCCACCAAAAAGTGTCTATTTTCCTCAATGCTTTTATCTTAATTAATTTCAATATGCTCAGAGTTCTGATTAGAAGATATTGGAACTAAAGATTTACAAAGTAAAGGAAAGTAATCATACATAAAAAATACAAGACTGTCTGGGTGAAAAATCTTTGTGCACTTGCAGATCCTCTCAACACCAGAACACTGCATTATCATTTCACGCATGTTAATCACTAACTGTGCTGATTTGCTTCGTTCATGCCAGACTCTTATAACCCTATGGACTATAGCCCGCCAGGCTCCTCTGTCCGTGGGATTCTCCAAGCAAGAATCCTAGAGTAGACTGCCATGCCCTCCTCCAAGGGAATCCTTCCAAGCCAAGGATCAAACCTGCATCTCCTCTATCACATGCAGATTCTTTACCCACTGAGCCACCTGGGAACCATGCATGCAATCACTATCTATGGTCCTGATCACTTTCAAATGGCTATCTCTAGCTTTCTCTGTCTTTTGGATAGGTATCAAAACCTTATGACCAAACCTGAACTCCAGATATCCCCAGCTCTCAAACTCAGTCCTTCCACGGTCTTCTCCATTTCAATTGATGGCAAATCCATTTTATTTCAGTTGCTCTATTCACAATTTTTGGAGTCATTTTTGAAGAATCATACTAACACACTCCTCATTCTATTTATAAGCAAATTCAGATGGTTTAATAATCTCTACTTTTCAGTGGGTCCACCACTCATCCTAATTGATGCCAATATCTTTTTTCACTTGATCAATTTCAATGGTCTCCTGATGCCCTACTACTCTTTCCATATGGCAATCCATTTCTCCACTTGGCAGTCTGAATGATTCTTTTAAACATAAGTCAGATCTCATCATTCCCATATTCTCAACCTGCTACTAGTTTCCCATCAGATAAAGCCAAAAGTACATTCCAGGGCCTACAAGGTCATACACGCTCTTGCCTGTGGCTACACCTCTAATTTCTTTTGCTATCACTTTCCCTGCCCCACTCACTAGCTCCCTTATTCTCCTTCAAATATATTATACACTTAGAAGACTCAGGGAATTTTGCATTTGCTGTTTCGCCTGCTTGCAGTGTCCTTGACTGAGATATGAACATGGCTTGTTCATTAAAGTTACTTCACTTTAATCAAGTTTCTGGACAAAGGATACCTCCAAAAAGAGGCCTCTCTGACCACTATGCATAGTACTACAGGATATTTTGTCATTCTCTATTCTTTTATCTTGCTTTTACTTCATAACACTCAAGACTGAATTGTATTATATGTTAGTCTGTTTTTCCCAAGAAAATGAGAACTTTGTTTATGGAATCCCTATTTGTGAATTTGCCTACTTGCTAAATTTATATGCAATCCCCATCAACACTTAGGAGAAGGAAATGGCAACCCACTCCAGCGTTCTTGCCTGGAGAATCCCATGGACAGAGGAGCCCGGTGGGCTGATGTCCATGGGGTTGCACAGAGTCGGACAGGACTGAAGCATCTCAACATGCATCAACACTTACAGTGTTTTTGTGGTCATTCAGAGACAAGCATATGTGTAGAATGATGAAAATTTTTAATTATCATGGGCAAGCGTTTCCAATTGAGGTTGAACAAGGGGACACTCTGCCTTCTTGTTTCAGCTCTCATACTATAAACAAGTGTCCTTTTGCAATCTATTTGGTAAATATATTTCTCTCATTTTTGTGTTTTCGGTGGTTTTGCTTCTTAAAATGATCCCCAGTAAGAGTGCTAAAGTGCTGTCTAATGCTCCTAAGTGCAAGAAGGCTGAGATGTGCCTTAGAGAGAATATATGAGTAGTAAACAGGTTTCATCTGGGTGTGAGTTATAGTATTATTGGCTGTGAATTCAATATTAATGAATCAACGGTTTCCATAAAATAAAGTATCTTTAAACAGAAACACACATAAACAAGGTTATGTATTGATTGCTTGATGAAAATTGTGTGACCAGAGGCTCACAGGAACCTAACTCTGTATTTCCCTTAGGAGTAATGATTCAATATTCCCTAATGCAATGTTTATGATGACTTTATAGAACATATATACTAGATAAAAAAAAACAAATATATATATATATATATATATATATATATATATATATATATACACACACACACACACACTCAGAGGAGACACACAAAAACTGACAAGTATTGCTGTTATGTGTATTATAATTAATAAAATTTGGATCTTATTGTATATGATTTTATTTAAATTTATTATTAATATATTATTTGTATTCACCATGTCATTAAATTCATTGAAGGGTTCATTTTACTCGAAATATATTACATTATGTATATGTTACATAATTCATTTTATTAGTTCTCTGAATTCTTAGTTCTTTGAGATATTTCCAATTATTTACTGTTACAAATAATGGTACAAATAAAATTTTTGTACATAAATCTTGGTATCCATTTCTGATCATCTTCTTAGGACAAATTAAATGATTGCAATTAGTTTGATTCTCTTGACACATTTTGCTTTCTGAAAAATTGAGGTCATCTTGAACTTGTGCCATTAATGCGTTAAGTGTCTCCTCTATACCACCTGTGTCAGCACTGAATATATGAGAAGTTTTTTTAAATTTTGTCATTACAATAGCTGAACAATTGCATATTATGTTTTAAGTGCATTTCTTCCATTACTGATGAGGCTGAATGTTTTTATTACGTTTGTCTTCTGAGAACATTCAGTCCATGTACCATTTGTCCAGGCTTTCCTGGTGGCCCAAAGTAAAGACTCCACCTGCCAAGGCAGGAGTCCTGAGTTTGATCTCTGGCTCAGGAAGATCCCCTAGAGAAGGAAATGGCAACCTTCTCCAGTATTCTTGCCTGGGAAATCACATGAACAGAGGAGCCTGGTGGGCTACAGACGAAGGAGTCACAAAAGTGTCAGACACAACTTAGTGACTAAATAACAACAACCATTTGTACCTATGGATGGCACATGTATTAGAACTATTTCTAATGAATTTCTAAGTAAGTTGGGATATCAATTGAAATAATTAATAGAAGTTTAAGAGATAACATTTTTCCTTGAAGAACTATTCAGTGGGATTTCTACTAGGAAAAGATGCATGAACAAATGTCAATTAATTTAAAGCATGTCCACACTTTCACAGAGTAGATAACTGAAGAAAAGTGACATATTTAAAAGGGACATACATGTGCAACTCAGCAACTGCAAATTTTATACTATTAGAATTAAATAAACAAGTGTTTAGTTGGCTATCATATCCCTCAAGAAGGGTGGGAAATAGAGATATTTATTCTTTGTTCATCATCACAGACTGTGTTACTATTCCCTGTGAAAATGCAGAAGGAAAAATCAATTGAATGAAACCCTAAATCCTAACAATGCCATTTTATAAATTTACAAGTTTACTATAAAGTAAATTAACAACTGTATGATTTCATTGAGGGTTTCTAATTATACTAATTAATGTTCCCATTAAAATATACAGTATGTCAAGGTTTATACTGCTTTCTTGGTTTACCTTAAATTTACAAATAAAAACATTATATCTTTTTCTACTATGTTTTTGATTTTACCCTCAGGGTTCTTATAATGAAAAGAATAAGGGATATAGAAGTAGCTAAAATTTTAACTATTTAGAATATTCAATAAAACTACCTGCTCTTTCTTTTCTTCTATGTTTACAAATACTAAGGACAAAGATATCATATCAAAAATATAATATTGAAAATTTTGTCATCAACACTTAAATGTAGAATAATGATTATTCCACCAAAGTTTAGAGATGCCATTCAAAATAAGATAAGCCTAAGTAATCAGGTTTTTAGACTAATTTGTAAAAGACTACAAGATGGTAAAAAGTAAAAGAACATGTAAAGAAAATAAAATTAATTACATAATATTAATACATTATTTCAGCTTTATGTTTAATAAGTGAATTTTGTCCTTTGTTTTTAAAATGGGACTGAATATAAAATACCTGCTCACAATCACCTGGAAAGCTTGAATAATAAATTACTGTTTATATATAACATTTTTCTCTTATTGCATGTTTATATAGAATACCTAATTATTATCATAATCACATGAGGGATAAATATGACCAACTCTATTTTTCAAATTAAGAAATATTATTGTATAATGAGCAAACAGGCACTGAGAGGTTAAATGGCAAAACTATGATTCACGGAGTAGATGGTAACAAAGTTGAAACTAAAAAATATATATGCTATGATTCTTGTCCTTGGCCATATTATTTCCTGCATGTGTTTCTTTCAGATATGACTGTACCAGAATTATTTGCCACAGAGCTATTATTAATAGCTCCCATTAGGAGTCAGAGTTTTTTTCCCGCTCTCAATGCATCTGCCAATAAAAATGCCAGCTCCATTCCAATTGTTTAACATGGAAATACTCTAAAGGAGTTTGGATCATATAAAATTAGAATAAGAAAATATTATGTTTGCTATTTACTATAATTTACCACATCAACTTGCAGAATGCAAACTCCAGAAAAAGACCCAGTTTAGTTCAAGAAATCACACCAGCTCTATAGTCCCTGTGACTTGGTCCCTGTGTTCAAGCCAAATTTGAAATATGTAAAAAGTGAAAAATCAAGGCACCTTATTAGGTAGATCTGACACTGTTCTTTACTCTTCCCAAATCCCCAGCCCTTACATTTATAAACCAGGTTAATCTTTACTGATGAATCCATCAGAAGAACTGGTAGTGGTGAAAACTGCAATGACAGTAATCACCTTGCTTACCAGATTCTACCAATTTCCCCTAGTGGTACAAGGGAATCTCCAATCAGGACAGGAGTTGCCTCTTCCTGTGACTCTGCTGTGGCTACAGAGAACTGTTTTTTTCTTCATTTCCTTCCTTCTTCCCTCTTCTCTTATTCTCCCTCTCTATCTTGACATTAGTACTTAACATCAATCCTTGAAACTCTTACATCAAATATGCCCCTGTATTTTACTTCAGGAGTCAATCACATTATAACATTTGCTGTATGAATATTCACTTTTCAACTAGCAAGCTTGAATCCACAATGAGATTAAAATGAGCAATATTCCCACATATCCTCTTTCCTGACATTGAAGCAACGACACAATGATAACAATGACAGCAATGACAGGTTCTCGGTGAAAATTATAACTCAGGATGTGCTCAGGACATTCAACGATATACTAGACAGCATAATACTGACAACAGCTATGGAAAAGATCACCCTGAATGTTTACCTGGTATAAAATGTGCTTGATTTCATTTTTCTTTTTAATACTAGAGCCTATCCATTTACTCTAAGACTAAAAGAAACTTTGATAAAATCCTTAAGTGACATACAACTTGCCGAAAAATACTAATTATTTACAATACCATCATATCAACTCTGAAAGCAGTTATTTACACAATGCATGAAATCATTAAGCACAGGTACAAACATGAGGACCTTTTGAATGAACATGTAATACATTTCTCATTTTTCATCACTCATTACACATTTTAAAAATACAAATGACTGGCTTTTAAAAAGTGCCTTGTTGAAACATACATCCATGGTGCACACAGGTGACCTGCTGAATGCATTTTCACAAACTGAAAACACCCATGGCACCAGGATCCAGATCAAGAAACAGAATGTGACCAGCATCCCAGAGGCCCTCACATCTTCCCTTCCAGACAATAACCCACCCCCAATATAACAAATTACAATTATTTCTAACACCATAGATTAGTTTTGCCTTAAATAGCTACTTTTAAAGAAAAATTTTGAATACTGTGACTAATGTGTAAAGTTGATTAAACATTTGCAGATATATTTTAGTTAATTTAAGTACAGAGAAAGTTTTACTGGGGTTAAATAAGGATAGTTAAGATCAGGTGGAGGTTTCAAAATCACTCACTGAGCTGAATTTACTATGCTAATAGGGTGTTAGCATCTCCCTTGAAAAAGAAGACTTATGATAACATACATTATTTCAGGAAGCATCACATCAGGATACAGCCATTATGCAAAAGAGTTTAGGATATTGTAATGCAAAGAGTATAGGATCAAAGATCAAGCAAAGAAGAGGGGAAGTGAGAGACCCCTGAAAGCCAAAACAATTGGGGAAGTCTTCATACCTTATATTCAGAAGGGCTGAGAAAAGAGGGAGAACTTTCTGTTAGGAAAAATAGGGTTCCCAGGAGGCACTAGTGGTAAAGGACCTGCCTACCAATGCAGGAGAACTAACAGATCTGAGATCAATCCCCGGGTCAGGAAGATCGCCTGGAAAAGGGAATGGCAATCCACTCCAGTATTCTTGCCTGGAGAATGCTATCGACAGAGGAGCCTAGCGGTCTTCAGTCCATGGGAAAGCACAGAGTTGGACATGACTGAAGAGACTGAGCATGCAATTATGCAGATGCTGAGACAGGCTGAGCAAGAATGTGGATGTGAGACAGATGAGCTATGCGTACAATTCTTCAACAGAGATTCTGGGTTCCAGAAGCTAAAGTACCCTGACAAATGTCTAAAGGTCTATAAAAAAAAAATGTTGACTTATATTGAAGCATTTAACTCAAGTCCAAATGACCATGGTCTCTGCTTCCTTTCACTGTTCCCTGAAGATAATGTTTTTAACATAGTTTTCTCTAGAAATTAAAATGAATTAGATGGTTTACATGTTATGAATTCAACACACTGGTTGGTAATGATTAGATTACTGATAGCAAGAAAACATGACTTTCTTTCCTAAGTCCTTTTGATATTTCCTGTTGAAAATATAATTTCTATGCATGTGTTGGACTGCTAATGATTTGAATTCTTTAAAAGAAATTCACTTTGTTTAAGAGGAATTGGGGTGACTTGGTGAGAGTAAAGAAGAAGGAAGTATATCAAAGAGGAAAATGTATGAATTGGACTCCTTAAAATATAAAATTTAATATTCTTCTAAATTTTACAAGATATTTATGGTGTCATTATGACAGAAGACAAGTCATTCAGCAAAATTATTTTAAATGGTGTAGGAAAAGTCCAAATAAAGCTAAACAAACAATTTAACTTTTTAATTAAAATGATGTAGTAGTATGATGCATACTCAATTTTACTCAGACTACTAATATTTAAGTAAAGTCAATCCTGTTGACATTTTGTAACATTGGTTTATCATCATTCTGTGCTTCTAAGTTCAGAGAAAAGCTCAAAGTTTAAATCTATTAGGAAATCCTATGGGTTCATACATCTTGGGTCCTATTAGTCACTATACCTTGAATTCATTAAACACAGTAGGGTTTTGTTCCATAACTCAAAAGATTGTACAATAAAATATCTAGTAGACACTGTGAAGGTATTTTTTTTCAACCATTAGAATAAAAGAAGTTTCAGCAGTTAGATATTATATTAACACAGTTGGCTGCCATTAGTTCCTATGAGACTTTTAATCCTTGCTGTTCACCATAAACTTTTACAGTTTGGTGGCCACCATAAGTTTAGATCTTCTCCATTAAGAGCTTGATTGTTTCCAAGTTTAACTTTCTCCTTGAAAAAAAGTAAAACATGGGCCAGGAAATACTGTTAAGCTCTGCTGTTCTCTTTATTTCAACTTATTTTGTTTCTCCTCTTGTATTCACAGTAAACAGTAATTTTCAGGTTGCTATTCCCAACTTGCCAATTTCCACAATGTTTTATTTTGAAATGTATGTGTACTAAAAGGAGACACAAAGATTCAACGTAATCAATTTATTGAACATTTACTTCTCTCTGAGCATATATACTTCTCTCTGAGATGCTGTAATAGCACTGAGTTTGTTGGGACAAACGGGGCATATTCCTTGCCACTTAGGAACTAAACCTAGGAGGTACAGAGAGAAGAATACAATGAAATAAAAACATGCAAATGTGATAGGTGCTGTATTACTAATAAGGCTCAAGTGCTGCTATAATTCAGAGAAAGGAAAGGGTATTTCTGTCAAATTGGTGCTAGAGAGATTGGACCATGATATAGATGAAGTGGCATTTATACTCCAGTAAAATTTTATTTGGTCAGTGTTGATTTTCTGCATGTTTTCCAATATGTGAACAAGAATTTCTGTTGTATATTTTAGACCAGAAAGGAATTAAAGTGGAACTGAAACGTATGTGATAAAATAATAGACAAAAGGTCTGCAAACTTTCATTGACTGTGTGGTTGTGGGTAATTCCTTCATCATTTTAGGCTTCAGTCTGTTCAACTGCAAAAGGATGAATTTGGACTAAATGCCATCTTGGGTCTCTTTTGGCAGGGACTAAATTAAATCTAAGCTTTCTGTCAGCTCTGGAGTTTCAGAAAAAAATTTTTTGCCTCCCTCATTCCTCCAACTTTTTAAACTCTGCTATGACTTCACTTTTTTCTTTTTCTTCATTTGATAGATTTTTCCCCTATAGTATTTCCTCTAAACTTTCATTATTATTAATCTTGTGAAGAATTCAGAATGGGTAAACAGCTATTCTGAGTTACTAATCTGACATGGAAAGATGGCACACAGGAAAAGGTATGGTTGGTCATTAAAATTTATAATAGTGCATTTAAATCATAGGAAACTAACACTGTTTATAGAAAACTTAACCAGCTTTTATCTTATAGGATGGTACTAATTTAACTGAAAGGAAACCTATTTTGGATTTACACAAAAACTTAGGATTAATAGTGCATTCAAATATATTAATATTATTTTCCCTTCTTGAATGGAATAGTTTTAATTAAGTTTTACTAATCCTTTTGATTTAATCCCTGGAGCTGACTTATAAAACAATAAGGTTTTAAATCAAACTGAAAAAATAATCAAAGCTAAAAGTTATAGTGATAGCCACAGGAAGAGGGGGCGGGGGGGAAACAATACAGGATTTATAAACTAGGTCTAGCAAACTAGCAATGCTTTAGACAATGAAGATCTATAGGTCTATTAGATATAATTTTATATATATATAATCTTTAAAATTAGTCATTGAGGGAAAGGTAATGGTGATTTATCAAATATATTTTCAGTATTTTACAGGCATTAGATTCTCTATAGCAACAACTTTTATTTTTCTCTCTGAAGACTCATTGTTATGTCAAACATGAAGGAGAGGATCTGGAGATTTATCACTTAACCAGAAGTAAATGACCACAGACACATTATTTTATTAATCCCCCTGGTAATAAAATTACAATGTACTACTTGATTCTGAACTTCTTAAGAGTGATGAGACGATCTGTTTAGAAGGCACTTTCAACCCTCACTCTGCCTGCTTGCCTCCACCTTGCCTGCAATAATAACTAAATAGATAAATAAGTGAAACCAAAGCAAAACAAAATCACTTTCCAATTCTTTAGGCAATGCTTCATAAACGTTTCCCACCCAAGTGCCCCTAATGAAAGAGAAGATTGAATACACTCCCCTAGGGATCTGCAGCAAGTGTGACATTTCTTTGAAGTCATCTGTTTTATTTTAAAAATTCATGTGCATTTTGCATTCCACTCCATAACATATATCCATTTTATGTAAAAATGATGTGGTTTCCTGCAATATCTTTGAGTTACAGAGCTCTAGGAAAATATGCTAAGTATATACCACCACCTTTCATCGTTCAAGGTTCACATAAATTTTAGAAGGTGAGCTTTACAAGGAACCAAGGCAGTTATAAGATACATTTTTCCATGGATCCCACATATTTCCTACTTTTAGTTTTCTCTTCACTTCAAGGTAATTTTCCTGCCATATGACCCAGCAATCCCACTGCTGGGCATACACACCGAGGAAACCAGAAGTGAAAGAGCCACGTGTACCCCAATGTTCATTGCCGCATTGTTTACAATAGCCAGGACATGGAAGCAACCTAGATGCCCATCAACTGACGAATGGATAAGAAAGCTGTGGTACATATACACAATGGAATATTACTCAGCATTAAAAAAATTCATTTGAAGCAGTTCTACTCAGGTGGACGGAACTGGAGCCTATTATCCAGAGTGAAGTAAGCCAGAAGGAAAAACAACAATACAGTATACTAACGCATATATATGGAATTTAGAAAGATGGTAACGAGAACCCTGTAAGCGAGACAGCAAAAGGAACGTAGATGTATAGAACGGACACGTGGACTCTGTGGAAGAGGGCAAGGGTGGGATGATATGGGAGAATGACATTGAAACATGTTAATTATCATATGTGAAATCAATCACCAGCCCAGGATTGATGCTCAGGGCTGGTGCACCAGGATGTTCCAGGGGGAGGAAGTCGGGAGGGGGGAGGGAGGGGGGTTCTGGAGGGGGAGGATATGTAGATCCATGGTGGTTTCATGTAACTGTATGGCAAAACCAACACAATAAAGTAAATAAAATTTAAAAAAAAAAGAATTTTCCTAAAAAATTTTTTTCCCTTTGTTACTTAATTTGCGGTATATACCTTAAGCAATGAGCTGAACTACATTTATTTACTATTCTAGACAGAGAGATCTTTACTCTATTAAAATAGGTATTTAGGTTATAATAATAAAGAAAACCTAGAAGGGGGAGGAATACATACATAAACTACTATATATACAAAAGATAAACAACAAGGGTTTATATTATGAGGACTATATTCAATATCTTATAACATAATGGAAATTAATATGAAAAAATATACACATATATATAATTGAATCACTTTGCTGTATACCTGAAACTAACACAATATTGTTAATCAACTATACTTCAGTAAAAAAATAAAAAACAGAAGATTTTCAAAGGTGTAGGAAGAAAACATAAAACACAAAAGATAGATACTAGTAGTCATACAATCATTCTTTAAATATGAAAGATATAAAAATAATACAAAAATCATTAACTAGTTTCAAATTTCCTGTACCACTGCAGTTTAAAAAGAAAGGTACTTTTTTCTTTGTATAAACAGTAATTTCACAAGGAGATAGGCCAAAATTACAGAAAATAATTATTATATACTGTTGATCTATTTTTATTTTTTCTGGTTGGCTGTGAATATAGATATGCTAGCTATATTAACAGTATTGGAGGTGACAGAATATGATTCAAACAGGACTGAAATCTATATTAACCAAACAAGCATGCTAAACTTAAGCACCAAGGGAAAGTATTTAACTACAAAGAAGAAATTGGCTTGCACCACGTTCTGTTTTTTTTTTTTCAGTCTAATTTCACAAGTATTTTCTCAAAAGGGCTTAGTAGTAACATTTTTTTTAAATTTTCTTTACTTTATTGTGTTGGTTTTGCCATAGAGTAACATGAAACCGCCATGGATCTTCACATGCTCCCACCCCAGAACCCCCCTCCCTCCCCCTCCCGACTCCCTCCCCCTGGGACATCCCGGTGCATCAGCCCAAAGCATCAACCCTGGGCTGGCGATTGATTTCACATATGGTAATTAACATGTTTCAATATCATTCTCCCATATCATCCCACCCTTGCCCTCTTCCTAAAAATTAAGAAATGTATCCCAAACGGTGATTTGACAAATGTCAGGTGTCTTAGAGGACAGGGCATTTGAGATTCTCAGGCACAGGATGTAGCATGATACACAGTTAGCATTATTAGAAAAGAATAAAATGGCTCAAGAGAAAGTATGTCTGGGCAAACTGAAAGAAAACAAGAAGTAAATGAAAGGGGGATGCAAGTAAGTGGAATGTATGTCAGAACTTGTTGAGTTGAGAACTCTGAGTCTAAATTTTATAGGGAAAGAAAAAGAACTAGTCACAATAACTTGAGACGGGATTGCTGAAGCCCAAACAATAAGAAAGGAGGATTTCTTGCAACAGTCTTTTGAATACAATGACATTCATTTCATGAATACACGAAAGCAGAAATAAACAAAATATATCAGAGAGCTTTTGCTCTTAAAATGAATAGGAAGAAAGAAGTTGATGAGATTGTAAAAGAAAACTATGTAAAGATTTGCCAAAAGCCCAGACATAGGAAACAGAACTGAGTATAATACATATTTGGCTGAGAATAGAGGGATTACAGGTAGTCTTATAATGACTCTGCTCTAACAAGACAACAGTAACAACTATAATATTCATTAAATTAAAGGAGTTAAAGAAATTCCATTAATTTCATTAAAGAAAAACGTTGAAGATGTGATCAACAATACCAGCATGGCAGAGATGACCACTGGCCACTGAACAATATTATACATATGACATTCTGGGTTTTACAGACACACTTTTTTCCTACTTCGAAGGACATTAACTAGTGTATATGGTTTGTAGTAAACTCATGAAACATATATACATTTGAGTCCTTATTGAAAGTCTTCAGAGTTATACGGAAGTGAAATTGTGCTGCTCTGCCCAGTCATATTTGACTCTTTGCAACCCTATGGACTGTAGCCCTCCAGGATCCTCTATCCATGGAATTTTCCAGGCAAGAATACTGGAGTTGGGTTGCCATTTCCTTCTCCAGAGCAGTAGAATTATCATAGTGCAATTTCAAATATAAGCTTTATTGCTTAACTTTTCTGATCCAAGAGGAAAAATGTACTCCACATCTATTGTTTCACCTTCAAAAAAACATTTCCTTGATCCTTCCTTTCATTCACATTTCACCTTCTGGCAAAAGTTAATACTCACTAACCAATGATGCTTATCAGTTCAAATTAAAGTCTGGAGACATTTTTATTCTTCATCAGTGATGTTTTCACCTATCCTAACACATTTCGCGACTGTGCCTTGCTGATACTGTTGACTCTCTGGATAGCATACTCCTTTCCCATGTCTGTAAAAATCCTAAATTTCATACTTCACCCTTTTGGCCTCTTTCACTATGCCTTCACTGAACTATCCATTCAAAAGTATTTTCTCTCTCTCATCTAAACAACAGTCTATTTTCCTGTAGCACTTCTCATATTCATCTCTGTTTTATAAAGTATTTGTATATATGCCTTTTCTTCTAGATTTTAAACGCACTCTTGCAAGAACATTCTCACAATCATTTTGATATCACCAACAGCCCCACAGTATGGTTCTTTTTCAAATGAGATACACTTAAGTGTTTATGAAATGAATGAACAAACATACTATCTGATCAGCGATAAAAAGCTTCAATAACCTAGAATTGCTAAAAAAAAAGAAAGTCAAGTAAAAGCAGGTTATTAAAATACACCATGTTGTCAAATACAAACTAAGGGAAACTATCTTCCTGCTTTTCTTATATCAGTAACCAAATAAAAAATATGATTAATGCTTATAGATTACTATTTAAAGTATATCATTTAAAGCATAATACTTAGGCAGGATGTAGTTTCAAATCAGTTATAAATCCATTACCTTTGCTGGCACTTTCGATATGTTCCAGTTCGTCAGTAAATTTCAGGATATCCCGGTAATTCTCCTCACAAATTTCAGCAAGAAAATGCAAGAGGGTGGTCTTTTGATCTGCTGACTTAGTATCTCGGATCTGAAATGGAATAACAATAACTATTTTTAGTATTTTTTCAGCAATATAAACTTTTACTTAAACAAGTGAAATAAATGAATGAATGAACTCAATTCATTCTAATTAATATAACTTTTTTTAAATATCTAGGGCAGTTCCTACTGAGTTCTAGTAACGATGCACTGGCTTTTAAAATGAACTCATTTTCAAAGAGAGAAAGGTGACCCAAAATGTAAAAAATAATAATAATAGTATTATTATTTGTATTTCTTCAAATGTCTAAATCATGATGGCAAAGTGAACTATTCTTTCCATGAGAAAAGAACAATAACTTAAGTATTGATAATAATTGTCCAAGTTAATGCATGTTTCTGTTATCAGAATTTTGGTCTTTGTATTATCTCATATATATATTCTTAAAAGCTGGATGCATCTATCAGGTTAGATTTATTTCTAGTCATCATCTATGCAAATTAAAATAAAAGAGCAAAGGCACTGTATGCTCCGTTACTTGCATGGGCCATCAAAATAGAATAACTGAAGGCATTTTCAGCTCATTTATAAACAGAATCTGACCACACAATCATGATAATATGTCAAACTTTATTTGTCTGTTTACACATTGTATCTTCTTTTCAGAGACACTAGAAAAGAGATGCTGCAGTTAGAATGATTAAAAAAACTTCAAAGTATAGGAAAAAAAATCTATAATGAGCATATAAGTGTTTTCTTTAATATAACTGTCATATAAGACTAAGCTACAAATGAAATCAAGGATTTACTAAGAAACAAAGGATAAATATGGCATGAAGTATCAAGTTTTCTCATTCTATTAGATGTTTTAATTCTATAATCCTTAGATGATGTGTTTGTCCACTGATGTCCATACTGATTTGGGGGTTTTATCATTAAGGATTACTATTTAGAATAAATGAATATTTTTTACAAACAGGCTTATGAAAAGACTTGGAGGATATTTAGGTAAGTACAGAGTAATTGAACCCTTATTGTTTTGGTGGCTAAGGAAAAAAAAATTCACATTTACTCAAAGAGGTCCATACTTTATGTGTTACAGTTTATTTAAACAACTGTTAGATTTCAATGATATGAACAACTTAAAAGAAATGTTAGTCTTAAGCCTCAAAAGAAACAGCCATAAGAATCATGATGCTGGTAATTCAAGTGGTCACAATGATTCCCTTTAGGATTTCTGGAATGACTATTTATCCCAGGCAGGTAAAGATATTTAAAATTTTGCATTATTATGCTGATGTACCAAACACTTTTAATTACTACAAAGGTGAAATGACACAATTCAAAAATAAGCTATAAGAACAAAAAGCAACAAAACCTAAAGAGCAAATTGTCTTAAGTCAGACTCAGCTGTAGAAGACTCAATGGGAGGTTCAAGTTCCTAAACAGAGGTCTTTTCTTGAAATTACAGTGTTCTACGTTCACAAAGTGCATCCCTTTCACAGGATGCTGGCTACTCCAAGCAATAAGGAAATAAACATTTTCTTTTTTTGTTGTTTCTTACGAACTACTTTAATTCCTAAATGTTCAAGCTGGAGATATAAAAGGCAGAAAAACCAGAGATCAAATTGCCAACATCCACTGGATCATCGAAAAAGCAAGGGACTTTCAGAAAAACATCTATTTTTGCTTTATTGACTACACCAAAGCCTTTGACTGTGTGGATCAGAACAAACTGTAGAAAATTCCTCAAGAGATGGGGAAAACCAGAGCACTTGATATGCCTCTTGAGAAATCTGTATGCAGTTCAAGAAGCAACAGTTAGAACTGGACATGGAACAACAGATTGGTTCCAAAAAGGAAAAGGAGTACATCAAAGCTGTATATTATCACCTTGCTTATTTAACTTATAAGCAGAGTACATCATGCAAAATGCCAGGCTGTAGGAAGCACAAACTGCAATCAAGATTGCTGGGAGAAATATCAATAACCTCAGATATGCAGATGACACCACCCTTATGGTAGAAAGTGAAGAAGAAAGAAAGAGCCTCTTGATGAAAGTGAAAGAGGAGAGTGAAAAAGTTGGCTTAAAACTCAACATTCAGAAAACTAAGATCATGGCATCTAGTCCCATCACTTCATTGCAAACAGATGAGGAACAATGGAAACAGTGAGAGACTTTACTTTTGGGGGCTCCAAAATCACTGCAGATGGTAACTGTAGCCATGAAATTAAAATACACTTGCTCCTTGCAAGAAAAGGAATGACCAACCTAGACAGCATATTAAAAAGCAGAGACATTACTTTGCCAACAAAAGTCCGTCTAGTTAAAGCTATGGTTTTCCCAGTTGTCATGTATGGATGTGAGAGTTGGACTATAAAGAAAGCTGAGCACCGAAGAATTGATGCTGTTGAACTGTGATGTTGGAGACTTGAGAGTCCTTTGGACTGCAAGAAGATCCAAGCATCCCATCCCAAAGGAAATCAGTCCTGAATATTCATTGGAAGGACTGATGCTGAGGCTGAAACTCCAATAGTTTGCCACCTGATGTGAAGAACCAACTCATTGGAAAAGACCCTGATGCTTGGAAAGAGGGAAGGTGGGAGCAGAAGGGGATGACAGAGTATATGATGGTTGGATGGCATCAATGATGCGATGGACATGAGTTTGAGTAGGCTCTGGGAGTTGGTGATGAACAGGGAAGCCTGGCTTGATACAGTCCATGAGGTTGCAAGGAGTTGGACATGACTGACTGACTGAAGTGAAGTGAAAAACATTAGGTACTTAAAGAAATTGAAGGCACATCTTCCTAAAGGAAAGGAAATTGATCTTTATTTTATGAAATTTTTGAAGACAAACTATTTACACACAGAGAGACAAATACACACAGAGCCCAACAACAAAAACCCATGCAATTTTTTAGGACACCACACTTTAAAAGTGTATCAATTTTCTTTTTAAAAATGTACATGGCCAATACTAGAAAGGAAAACACAAGAATAGAAAAATAGCACTGTGCTCGTATGGCAACCTTGTGGGTGATTTAAAAACTGCCTTTTTGACATGCCTGCTTCTAAGTGCTTAATTTTCAGAATTCTCAGAAGCGAAGCAAAACATTTCAGTTAAGTATCTATCAAAATCAGAAAGAGTAGTCAACAGAGTTACATGTCTTTTCTAGAATTCTAACACTGCCTTCAAGGTATGGGCAAAGATGGCTACATTCTTATCTTGTCAAGCTGAGAAATATTTTAGTTGGTATGGGAGATGACTTGCTAAATCTGTATTGAAATGTTTATTTTTAAAATAACCTCACACCAAGAATCCATCTTATGGTTTCAAACTGGCAGGGAATATTCACCAGAAATATGTGGTCTTTTTAAAATTCTTCTCTATGTCCATAACACTTAGAACAATCATTTAAAAATGAACATATAATATTAAAATATAAGGGCAAATCATTTTTATGTATTAAAGTATATATACTTTGTATTATCAGGTCTTCAGTGTCTCTTACTGCGTCTACTCCATCCACACATTAGTCATCGTCTCTCTTAGGACTCATTGAATGGTTAAATGTCAAGTACAGAAGGCAACTAAGAACATTCACCTTCATCACTTCTAATGGCTAAAGGCATTTATCCAATAATTTGCTCTTCCAAGTGTACTTGCTAGCTACAGACATCTCCCGGGGTAGTATAAAGGTAAGCTAAGTAATGTTCAAAATCACTTCCAAAGTGTTTGGGTTAGTTTACTAATAAATAAAATTGACTTCATTTTGATATCAGGTTAACTCAGTAGAACACGCAAAAGGAAGAACAAAATGGCTACCCTATAATCCTCAGTCTTGTACATATTTTCAAACAATATAATCACAAATAGCTCCAGAAATTGGAATTATTTGAAAAAGCTAAAAACATTTTATAAATCTTAATAAAGTGAGTTATCAGGGAATGATAGCAATAAAAGTAGAGCAATTCACTATATTCACTGATAAAGTGCCAGTTAATAAACCACATAGTGATTTTAATTATAATCATCTGACCAATAAATGTTACACATAAAGATTAATAACTGAATTTATACTAACTGTATCTACCTAATCTTTAATAACTTTCTGAAATGGTATATGAATACAAAATACCTTTAACAGATTAACACATTTCTCTACAAATTGTGATCATTCTTTTTTTTCCCTAATAAACAGGAGTGCTATATTATGAAAGATACTATTTATATGCTGCTGCTGCTAAGTCGTTTCAGTCGTGTCCGACCCTGTGCGACCCCATAGACGACAGCCCACCAGGCTCCCCCGTCTCTGGGATTCTCCAGGCAAGAACACTGGAGTGGGTTGCCATTTCCTTCTCTAGTGCATGAAAGTTTAAAGGGAAAGTGAAGTCGCTTAGTTATGTCCGACTCTTAGCGACCCATGGACTGCAGCCCACCAGGCTCCTCCGTCCATGGGACTTTCCAGGCAAGAGGACTGGAGTGGGGTGCCATTGCCTTCTCTAACTATTTATATTTGATGTGTTCAAATACATTTCCAAAATTTTAGTTAGGAAGATAGCAAAATATCTGAAAAACCAATTGCATTGTAAAAGATTTATTTTGAACACTGTCATTCGAGCCTGAAAACCTGCAGTCTTCACCCTATTTTTGAAATCAGGTGGACTGAACACACAGAAGGCAGCACACAGCCAGAGTGCCTGAGCCAACAAATTTTAATCATCTTCGTCAGTCACACTCCATCTTTCTGCAAAGGACCCCCTTCTATAGGTAATTTTCCCTTCTCCTGAGATTTAAGCCTATTTCTTCTTGCTCTGTCATCAGTGGGAACTGAAACCACTGGTTACTATCCTCTGTATAACCACCTCTCAGAGTGAAAGCTCACTTTCTCAGGTAACCTTTGCTCTGAAACCAAACTATTTCAGTTCATGTAGCCTCACCACACAAATGTTAGTTTTTAAATGTTTAATTTTATCAGGATGATTAGAACCCATTCAAAGTTTCCACTGCAAAGTCTCCCTTCAGCTACTAGAAAAGCACAACAACTTCTTGGTTTTGCTTTTAAGGCCCTTTCTCAGGTGACCCTTGCCTACCTTTCCAATGCTGCTTTCCTGCTGCTTTCTGGTACCTACCCTTCTCTTCAGTCTGATTACAACTGCTTGAACGTACCATGCAGTGACACACCACCGTGCTTTCCTACATCTTGTGCTCTCTATAGATTCTCCTCCCCTTTTGTCTATCTGCCAAGTGAATACCTACTGAAATGTCAAGAGTATTCAAGTACTCCTTCCTTTCTGAAGACCCCACTAAGGAATAATTTATTTCTTCCTTTGCTATGTTCCTTCACTATAAACATTTCAACACAGTACATTCTTCGAGTCAGTATGAGCTCTTTCAAGGGAAGAAACCCTGTTTCACTAATATTTATTATCCACAGTACCTAGGAGCATCATAATACATATCTAGGGAGGCAATCAATGCTTCTGAATAAAGATTTTTCTCCACATAAATTCCCACCTGTGTATGCCATAGAACAATTATTCTAAATTAAACTACACTCTTGTTCTGTGTGCCTGTGTACACATATGCACACACACACACATATACATACATACGCATACAGAGATACTGACCACAAAGCCCAGACTTTTTCAGGACACCCTATCTGCTGTGAGTTATATGAGAAGGAATGCCAGAACAAAGTCACAATATCCCCTTGGGAAATGAAGTACTAAACATTTATAAGGGGAGACAGGTTAGGAGCAAAGCAATTATGAATGTAGAAGTACATTTGATGATGCATTGTGGGCTGGACACTAGGGATCAGAGATAAAACAATAAATGGTACTTTCAAAGCCCCAAAAGCCTAGCATTTACTAGAAAACACAGTTATACAGAAAGGGGATGACGCAGAAGAGTAATTTTGTAGAAAATGTCAAGGACTAATATAGCTAAAATGATAATGAGCACATGAAAAAACAAAAGGCAGAGAAAGGATAAATTCAAGACACACTGTGAAGACAAACCAGATTATGCCACTGAAAAGAAATACCTGGGATGACGGAAAGGGAAAGATCAGACTCCAAAAGTTTTAAATTTGGGTGATGAAAAGAATGGTTGTACTGGAAACAGAACTGCCATATGACCCAGCAATCCCACTGCTGGGCATACACCCCGAGGAAACCAGAATTGAAAGAGCCACGTGTGCCCCAATGTTCATCGCAGCATTGTTTACAATAGCCAGGACATGGAAGCAACCTAGATGTCCATCAACTGACGAATGGATAAGAAAGCTGTGGTACATATACACAATGGAATATTACTCAGCATTAAAAAAAATTCATTTGAATCAGTTCTAATGAAGAGGATGAAACTGAAGCCTATTATACACAGTGAAGTAAGTCAGAAAGAAAACACCAATATAGTATACTAATGCATATATATGGAATTTAAAAAGATGGTAACAATGACCCTATATGCAAGAGAGCAATGGAGACACAGATGTAAAGAACAGACTGTTGGACTCTGTGGGAGAAGGGGAGGGTGGGATAATTTGAAAGAATAGCACTGAAACATGTATATTATCATATGTGAAATAGACCGCCAGTCAAAGTTCAATGCATGAGACAGGGTGCTCAGGGCTGGTGCACTGGGGTGACCCTGAGGGATGGGATGGGGAGGGAGGTGGGAGGGAGGTTCAGGATGGGGAACCCATGTACACCCATGGTGGATTCATGTCAATGTATGGCAGAAACCACCACAATACTAGAAAGTAATTAGCCTCCAATTAAAATTTTTAAAAAGAGAAAAAAATGGTTGTATTGAGAAAGCAATAACTCTCTAGAGTAAGCTGGCTTTGAGAAGGAGATAGCAGTGCACTTTTTAAACGTTAAGTGGTAGCTGTGTGGAGCTAATCTATGAGAAGGTGGTCATGGCAATTCCACTATCTCTGCTTCATTTTATCCTATATAATAATGCTTCTTAAACATCCATAATACCATGCCATTCTCTTCCTTCAAAAAAATAATGGTTCTCTACAACTCATAAAGAGGTTCACATTTCTGACCAGAATAGTTATCGGGCACACACTTTGGATTCAGACAGTACTGAATTTGAACCTTCACTCTATATACCACTCACTACTTGTGTGACCTTGGGCAAGTGACCCAAATACTCTATGTCTCAGCTTTATCATCCACAAAAAAGGCATTATATAAGACTTGCAGAATTTAATAAGACAGTCTATTATCATGACCAAGATCATCATCGAGACTAGAAGTGATAAGAATCCACTTTAGCTTCCCATCTTCATACAGAGTAAGTAATTACCATAACCGAAAAGTCCTTCTGTGATCAGGGACTTTCTGGACCACCATTACCACTGAGATCTTATCTCTAGCCATTATCCTTTACCAGCCCCCCTGAGCCATGCTTAACCTCCATTCTGTTGCTCCTTGAATTTACAAGGCATGTGTCTCACTCAGAGCCTGTGTGTGTACTTTTTCTCTGCCTGGAAGTTTTCACTTTTATTCATCAGCATGGCTAGCTCCTTCTCATCTTTCAAGATCTATACTCAAGAGGCACTTTCTCATTACGTTCTTTTCTAGTTACTCTATCAAAAATTGCCATTTACTCTCCAAACATCTCTTACCTCTTTCCCTCTTATACTATTCTCCATAGCAGTCATCACAAATCTACTGCTTATTTTTAATATTTTATTATTTTTATTATAATGAAAATACTTATTTTTTATTATCTCTGGTACAAAGTCAGCTACACAAGTAGAGGGCATTTTTTGGTCTGCTTTGTTCACTTTTATATACACAGCATCTAGAACAATGGCTGGCATATAACAGATACTTAATATCTATTTACTGAATGCATAAATGGGTGAAGGTTTCCATTCATTTTCTTATGTTCTTCTTGACCTAAAATGCCTTCTTCCTTCATCATGCAGTAGTAGCCTATACCCCTTTAAGGGGGAGGAGAACCAACATTTTTAACCTATCTATCACGTGCCTATGGGCCAGGTACTTTGATAAGTGTTTCAAATGTGTCATTTTTGTTTAAAAATCATCAAAATATTCAGTTATTAACAAGACCCTTTTATAAGTAAGGAACCAGGTTTAGAGTGCTTAAGTAACTTGACCTTGGTCAAGAGTTGGTGCCAGAATACAACATGGTAACTTATGAACACTGGGTGTCTATAACATTCTGGCCTGAATTAAGCATCAAGGGTGATGAAGGTGATGGGACTGAGGGACAGGGTCATTCAGGGAGAGCAGTGCTAATGATTCTCTCTGAACTTTACTGAACAGAATTAACAAATTTTGTTTTTATTTTCTCATAGTGATTTATATAGACTCTAGTTATAGGATTTATTCCACAATACATCATTTTGTTTACATAAGGAGTCTCACCTACCAAACTATGAACTCCTTAAGAAAGAAGCAAAACTATAATTTTGTTTAGTAAATGTTTGTTGAATGAATGCATGCTACAGAGAGCCCAAAGATAATGAGAACTGACTTGATGGTTAGAGAAGTCTTCTATGACCTTCATGCACAGTTTCAATACATTGCCAGGGTTGCAAACTTAAAAAGGCTGGATAGCCAGAAAGAGAAGGTAACATGTATGGTAATTTATTAAAAATATTGATTATGGGTAACAAACAGTTAGATAATAGAGGAGGCAGCAGAGCTGGCAGCTGGAAATGGTGAAGCCAGTAACCAAGATTATTATGATTATTCGTCCTCAATAAGTTCAACATAATTAAGGCTGTGGGGATTAGGCAACAGAAGAAATAAACATTAAAATCATGAGAAGGGAAAATGGATAGGCACTGGCTATTTCACCCATTCTCAAACCATGGTTCCTGAACCAATAGATTCAGCATCATCTATGAACTTGATAGAAATGCGAAAATGAGGGCCATGTATGAAACTGACTAAATCAGAAACTCGAAGGGTAGGGGTCTATCAATATATGTTTTAACATACAGTCCAAAAAATCCTGATAGCACCTCCAGGTGATTGACATGACAAAGTTTGAGAACCACTAGACTTCTTCAAAGGAAATATCTAGACAAGATGTTTGCCAGGGCCCTCTCATAATTACTTCCACACATCAAACTTTCAAGTGCCAACATAACTCCAAAGCTTACTGTTAATTTAAAACTAGAGAGGAATTGTTTAGCAATCTGTGACATCTGAAGGACACAATCACTCTATATGTTCTTGATTAATTTATATTAAAAATGAGACTGATTAGTATCAGAAGTTACCATCTACTCATCTAAGAACAGATGATCCAAACAGTATGTCCAAAGCTGTGAAGACTGTAAATACATTGTTCATAAATCTTTAAAACGCTCCCTCATCCTTCACCTAAAAGTGTACTGAAAATACAGCTACATGATGCTGTAGTGTGTCTTATCATCCCTGTATCATCAGGGTGATGGGCTAGACAACCCACAAGATCCTTCATGCCTTCCAACTGTAATTCAAGCTGCAAAACTCACTTCTTATTGGCAAATCTGAATTACTGTTGAAATATTTATTCAAGAATTTTGGATTAGAGTAGCAAATTTCAATGCAACACATCAGGTTTCAATGCTTTCCACAAAAAGTCTTGCCTTATGAATGTATTTCATCCTTTCTAATTTCCAGGTTAATGTGTACTGGCTCTAAGTAAACAAATGCCATGACATATTTAAGTACATTTAAAAACATTAAGACATCAATGTGATGGAATATAAAAATACAACAAAGTAGTGAATATAACAGAAAAGAAGCAGATCTAAAGAATAAACTAATGGTTATCACTGGGGAGGGGAAAGAACACAACAAAGGTAAGGGGACTAAGAGGTACAAACTATTATGTATAAAATAAGCTACAAAGATATATTGTCATGGGGGAATATAGCAAATATTTTAAAATAACTATAAATGGAGTATAACCTTTAAAAATTGTGAATCAGTATATTGTAGACCTGGAACTTATATAATATCATATATATAAACTATACTTGAATAGAAAAAGAAAAAACTTCAATGTGAGATCAAAGTTCATGTGTCTAGATTATATCAGAAGGAAGGCCTTTCTAGACATGCCTGCTCCTTTTTCCCCTGGTGTTTATACAAATGGCCACAATGAAACTCAGCAAACTTATCAACAGGTCCTTTACTCAAGAAAACTCAAAAATGCCTAATCCTTCTGCATCAAGGAAAGAGCTCTGACAGATAGCAACACAAAAGGATCCATATTTATATTGAACTGTCCTTGGACAGAAAGGATGTAGGAAAAAGCAGTGAAGGAATCTGGTAGAATCATTATAATAAACCCAGCTAGACTACCAATCTGATCAGATCATTCAACTTCATTTGTTTTAGCAGAAATGTTCCCTAATCATGGCTTCTTTTTTCCTATTATATTTTTATATTCATGGAACAGTTAATATTTAAGCAATCATGAATGCTCCAGTGCATATATCAAAACAACTGCTACTGCGTGCCAGTCTTGGTACAGCACATGAATTCTAATGCTTGTCTCATTTATTTAAGCAAAATTAAGTTCTGTGCTCTCTGCCAAGGGTTGTTTACAAATTATTGCTTTCTTCAATACCACCACACACTGCAATAACATTGAGAAAGATAATGTATTTTTAAGGATTGCAATTACCATAAAGATATTAGCTCTGTAGTGACGACCGGATAAGTTTCATACATGCTTTCCTGGTTTTATTTCTAACTCTCACCCCAAATGCTTTCCTGGTGCTACATGACCAGGGCTGACACTAATTCAGCCAAATGTAATATACAGTAGAAAGATGTCTTAATTCTTTATGGAAATGTGACTGTCCTTTTTTCTTTTAACATTCTTGATTTGAGTACTACAATGGTATTTCAAAAAAAGGGGGAACAGACAATATCAACTGTGTTACAGTCAAGCAATTCAAGAATTTTACACTTGTTTGCTTCATTTATAGCAGAAGTCTGTGAAAGAAGAGCTTAAATTTGAAAACCATAACAACATTAAATGGCATAAATACTCATCTCAATTGCCACCTTCTGGCCCAGCAGGGCAGTGGTGATGTCAGTTTCCAAGAGGAGACAAATTTTGCTTTCCTGTTCTTCCTGCTCCACCTCTAGGCATTTTTCCTTCTATCCCTACTTACTTATTCAAGGAGAATACTATGCATATGCATTAGCCTGAAGTAGTCAGCACCAGTGGCAAATGAACAATCATTTGTCCTCATTTGAGGAAAGGCCAGAAAGAATTAATGAATCATGTCTATACTTTAAAAACTAAAGCTGTTCTGGCACTTGCAAGTGCTCTTAATCAACCTGCCTATAGGTTTACCACATACAAGTTCTTCTGAGAATAGTTTGAACAAAAATCAAGTTATTCTAAATTGGTATAGAAATACTTTACAAACACAAATATCCCTAAGGTCTTCAGTGGTTTCCTCTCAGAAATGGTTTAAGCATTTAACTAAAACTTGCAACTTTTATTGTCATGAGAATTTTACTTAACAAAACTGTTTTATATGCATGAGGTTTGATATTTCTATCTATATACAGGGTAAATAGGTGAGTTTTGGAGGTGTGACATTAGTGGTTTTAAGAACAACTATTTAAGCTATTTCAGAACAACTTTTAAGGCCTAAGCTATACAATATTGCCAAGTTACAATTAGAATCTGTGCAACCACTGTTTAGGGATGAGTTACATAATTAGTTATCTCCAGTCATTCATTTTCAGGACTGCATACTATTCCGCCACATGAATATACTTTAGTTATAGTCTCATGTTGACCATTTCTGTTATCTAGTTTCGATTCTTAGAGGGGTGAGGGAGTCATTATTACTGATAATGCTGTTGTGAGTATTATTTTGTTATAATACACATAAAATGTACCATTTTAACCATTTTTAAGTTTACAGTTAAGTGGTGTTAAGTACACTCAACATTGTTATGCAACCATAGCCAATGTCCACCTCTAGAACTTTTTCCCATGCTGACATTCTGCATCCATTAAACAATAATTCCCCATTCTTCTTTCTGTCCTACCTGCTAGCAACCATTACTCTGCTTTCTGTCTCTATGAATTTATCTGTTATGTACCTCAGTTAACTGGGATTATCAATATTTGTCCTAATGTGTCTGGTTTATCACACTTAGCATAATGTCTTCAAGATTCATCCATGCTGTAGGATATATCAGATTTCCTTTTTGTAAAGGGTGAATAATAGCCCATTGTATGTATATAGCATAAATTGTTTAGTCATTCATCTGTCAGTGGGCATTTGGGTTGCTCCCACCTTTGGCCACTCTGAATAAAGCTACTATGAATAATCAGAATGTAAATATATGTTCAAGTCTCGGCTTTCAATTTTTTTTTATGAGTACACAAAGAAGCAGAATGTGGCATCATATGGTAATTCCATGTTTAACTTTTTTAGTAATTACCATATTGTTTTCCACAGGGGCTATTGTTACACAAGCCATTTTACATTCACACAAGCCATTGTACAAAGGTTCCAGTTCCTCCATTTCCTTACTAACATGTTTGTTTTCTGTTGTTTTTTTTTGTTTTGTTTTTAGATAGTTGCTATCCTAATGGATATGATGTGGTAATTCATTATAGTTTTGATTCAGATTTACTTAATGATTAGTGATGTTGAGCATATTTTCATGTGCTGATTGGCCACTTTCTTTCGAAAAATGTCTATTAAATTCTTTTGCCTATTGTTGAATTAGGTTGCTTGTGTTTGCTGTTGTTCAGTTGCAGGAATTATGCTTTATCGGATTTACAAATACTTTTGTCCATTCTGCGAGTTATCTTTCTACTCTATTGATAGTGATTATTCTTGTACAATTCTACAGAGTCCTTATGTAAGAGCTTATTTAGAGAATATACTAGGAGCAGCATTTATGGTTATGGTATCTTCAACATTTCTAAATCATATGAAACTGTTTTCTAAAACAGAGGTAACAAATCACACTCTCACCAGTAGTTCCCCTTGGCACATATTCTTATTCATTCATAATATTATCAGAATTTAAAATTTTTTGCCCATCTAATGGATATGAAATGATATCTCATTGTGATTTAATTTAATTTTAGGTATGAATATAAAATGGGCTTCCCTGGTAGCTCAGCTGGTAAAGAATCTGCCCGAAATATGGGAGACCCTGATTCAATTCCTGGGTTGGGAAGATTCCCTAGAGAAGGGATAGGCTACCCAACTTCAGTATTCTTGGGTTTCCATGGTAGCTCAGATGTTAAAAAATCTGCCTGCAATACAGGAGATCTGGGTTTGATCTCTGGGTTGGGAAGATACCCTGGCGGAGGGCATGGCAATCCACTCCAGGATTCTTGCCTGGAGAATCACCATGGACAGAAGAGCCTGGCAGGCTGCAGTCCATGGGATCACGAAGAGTTGGACACGACTGAGCGACTAAGCACAGCAGCACAGCGCAAGAATGCAAAATGGTACAGATACCTTGGAAAACAGTTTCTTTTAAACTTAAACCTTACTTTGTATAAGATATAGCACTCCCAATCCTAGATATTTACCCAAGATAAAGGAAATTTCTGTCTTGCACATGAATATTAAGAGCAGCATTATTTGTAATAGACAAAAGCTAGAAACAACTCAAATTCCCATCAGTGAATGAATGGAAATGTGGTGGAATATTATTCAGTAATGGAAATGAACTACTGATACATGTCACAAGATTACGCTAAGTGAAAGCCACACCAAATGCAAATTAACATAAAAGATTACATTACTGAATGATTTCATTCATATGAAATTGTAGAAAAAGTTAACACTATAGTGATAGAAGGCAAAGAAGTAGTTGCCTGCAGCTGGGAGTAGGGATTGACAGCAAAGGGGCATGACCAAACCACGAACTGTTTCATGTCTAGACTGTAGTGAAGTTTACACAGCTGTATACAAACAACAAAATTCATTAGATGGTATACTAAAAATGAGTAAATCTGACACTATGTCAATTATACTTTGGTAAATTACTTTATAAATTACCAGTTAAGTTCAAATCTCTCTTAATATGAACACATTTTACTTTTGAAATAATTAACACAACCAACAAACAAAAGTCCTAAGGAGATTCTTTCAGAAATTGACAAGTACCCAGGCCTTTCGTATATATTTCATGAAACCTGAAAAGAATGGAATAAACCAGGCTGTGACTGATGTAAAATCCTTCGAATTTTCATCAGCATCTCTCCCTAAATTTCTGAATAGCTTACAATGCTTTACAACTTCCCTCAACACAGGTTTCAAAGTAAAATATTCTATTTAAGAATCTAATACATGATTTGGGATTAACAAATACACACTACTATATATATATTAGGCCATCAAGGATCTACTGTATAGCACAGGGAACTATACTCAATATTCTGTAATAATATATATGGGAAAATAATATAAAAATGAATATATAAATATATGTACATATATTTATAACTGAATCGCTTTTTACATACACCTAAACCTAATACAACACTGTAAATCAACTATATTTCAATAAAATTAAAAAGATAATTTAAGTATCTAGCTATTTGCTTGAATTTTAAAAACTGAGTTCTTTCTAAATATTCAACCTCGGCATATGTTTATATTTTCTCCCACTGAGCCGCTTGGATTTCAAAGAGAGATCCTTCATACAAAGCATTAAATACTGACTTTCTTCAGTTTTATTTATCTGAAAAACCTCATGACTCTCTCTTATTAAAAGAAACATTACTTAATTTTTTCTCCTATTAGTGAATAAGGAAGGGGACAGACACCTAACAGTCATACAGTGGACCATTATATTAGTGTTTTTGAACAGCTACTGATTCTGCCCCAATTTTTAAATAATAGTAACAATAATAAAAGCAGTTAGAAACATATGAACAGCTGTTTTAAAGATGTTCCTTCTGTAGCATAAAAGGGAAGAGAGTTTTCTAAGAATAACAATTAAAAAAAGAAGAAATAAAAAGAAAAAAAAAGAATGACAAATCTTTGTGCTTGTCCCCATGACAGAAGGGACGAATGCAATATCTAAGCTTTGGTTTGTAGGAGACAAGTAAAGCACATGTTGTAAATAAGGCTGGCATTGTGCTTTTTGTTTCTAAAGAAGAGGGGCAGTTTTATGGTATTGGCTATCATAAAAAGGAGTACTCCATTATCTTGTGGTTAGTTAAACACTAATTATAGCAACACAAATTATTTTATATGTGTGCTATTATATAAAAGTCATTTCTTCCTTCTCTTCGCTCTATTTCTCCTTATTTTCCTTCCTGTCTCTTATTTTAATATTATCATGTGCTGTCCTTGGCAACCAGCTCATTGGCAACCAGCTCATCTCTCGTGAAGGACTAGAGGTGTATGTTTTATTTCTCTGTATCCCTGTAAAGCATCTAGCACAGGGTTCAACAGAAAATAATTAAGAATGTGGCCAGCTTGCTGCCCAAATACTAGCTCAAAAGTATCACTTGTCGTTCTTTAGTCACTAAGTTATGTCTGATTCCTTTGTGACCCCCATGGACTATAGCCAACCAAGCTCCTCTGTGCATGGGGATTCTCCAAGCAAGAATACTGGACTGGGTTACCATGCCTTCCTCCAGGGGGTCTTCCCAACAAAGGGATCAAACCTTTGTCTCCTGCATTGGCAGGCAGATTCTTTACCAATGAGCCACCTGGGAATTCCCCAAAGAGAGAGAGAGAGAGAGAGAGAGAGAGAATATTTCTTAAGATTGTGTGTGTGTGTGTGTGTGTGTGTGTGTGTGTGTGTGTATTTCTTAGATTTCCAAAAATAATCATAGGAATACTTAGATGAGTTTATTAGAATATTAACTGCTTATAAACCCCTTTCCATGGACAGCAGCCCTCCTTCGTAAAGTTCTGCCATGCCTCTCCATTGGTACGGTTTCATTGGACAGGGAAATTCATTTGTAAGATAAATCACTCACATGGAGTCACAGTAGTCACATATTCTGAAAACAATTTCATACAGGGTCAAAATCCCCTTCGAACAGAGCTTTTATAGGGTAAAAAAGCATTTGTTTTCAAACTTCCTAATTATATTCACTAAATGCTGTTCATGTTGTCAACTTTTCCCCACTGTGAGAATTACAAAATCAGTCATAAGATTAAACTCAGAAAATGACTACAGCAATTCACAGAATACTAAGCCAGCTGGGTTCATTTAAATCCTCTATAGAAACAGCCTCTGTGACAAACCTAGTAAGACCTACAGCTAGTCCCATAAATCACCATTTATTTGGTCTGCTCCAGTGCTGAAATTATTTATTGCCAACCCTGATATATGGCAGACTCATCAAGAACTAAAAAATAAAAATAAAAAGGTTTTCTTGTAAACTAGCAAATTATTCATCTCTGCCAGCCACACTGCCCAATAGAAGAGTTAACTATATCCATATTGTTTAGTCACAATGACTTCAACGAGTATCTTTATGGCACAGTATTAAGTTGATTGTGTATTTCACTTCAGTGCAAGAGGATACAATTTTTAAAATGAAATAAAATAAAGATATATTCATTGCTTTTATTTCCTTGAAATGAGTCTGTGTTTAATGAGTCATAAAGCCATAAAAAAGTCCCCTATTGGAAACAAATTTTACCCCTCACTATGGTTCTATATACAAAGTTATATTGCTTGCTTTTTAAACAATTATTATTGGCAGAAGATAAGGAGCACGATGTGGCAACTCTCACTTTGCATTTTTAAAGCTCTTTACAAGTTTGTCAGTTTACATGTAAGAAGAAATATTTAACCCGATTCTATTTTGCTCTGATCATACAATTCTGAAAAACATCCCTGAAACTTTCAAACTCCTTCATTCCCTCTCTCTTATTTTATCTCTCAATCTCTTCAACACTCACACACACACTTCTTAGTTTGGTATGGCTTTTAACTCTTTTTTCTCAGTCCTCCTACTAGTATAAAACTTTCAAAAACTGAAATATTTTTCGTATCAAAAAATCGTATGTTTCCATGGGGGGTATAGTAACTAGGCATAGCTAGCTCAAAAGGCAAGCGTAAATGTATATAATATATATCCTCATATTACTCCTCATAACAAATTATCTGGACATATGGGATGCAGATTTAATGGTAACAGAAGTTAAAGCCAGGGATAGAAGCATAGGTGTTACAATATTGAGAATTATACTTAAAGGTCTTGGTGTGTGTGTGTGTTCAGAGAAGAGAACATTTTCAGATATACAAGCAAAATAGAAAAACATACTGAGAGAAAAAAAAAACTATGTTTTCAAAGCAGTCAATATTGACAAGGAATAATAATCATTTGCATTAGACAAATGGCATTTTCAAACTACAATTCTCCAGAGAATTTAATAAACTGAAAATTGGGGGATATAATGAAATTTTCACATATGCTAAACTATAGTGTTGTAAATGTGATAATATCTGAACAGATGCAATCAAATTCTGAGAAAACAAACAACTGCTACATTTAAAGTATTACCCGGCTAATTTGCAGCAATGAATGTAAATTAATGAATATTTCAACTTAGAGAAAAACCTTTAAATAAACTCATGGGAACTCTGTATTTTAAGAGGCAAGTAGGAGAATAAAAGTGTGAGTTTGTTTCTTTTCATCAGAGCTCAAGGTTTCAAAAAAGGTATTCTGATAGACATTCTGGTGCACCGAGATGTCCCAGGGTGAGGGAATCGGGAGGGAAGAGGGAGGGGGTTTCTGGAGGGGGAGCATATGTAAACCCATGGCGGTTTCATGTCATTGTATGGCAAAACCAACACAATAAAAAAAAGGAAGTAAAAAAAAGACATTCTCATAACTATAACAATTTGAAGAAGTACATCTACAAAACTGGTTAATCCCTGTGCCTAATGTGATCATATACTTTTACCCCTGCTGATATAGCAGGTAGTCTTTTTCCTCACTTCAATTCTGTAAAGCAGGCTACAGAGAATAAGAAATATACAAAGCAACTCCACATTAACATAAATCAGGAAAATGCTGTAACCATTTGGAAAAATTGGGATATCTATCTTAGAAATAAAGAGACTAGGTACCCTGTATCTTGGGCTTCCCCAATGGCTCAGCAGGTAAAGAATTCATATGATATGCAGAGGACACAACAGATGTGGGTTCAATCCCTGGGTCAGGAAGATCCTCTGGAGGAGGGCATGGTAACCCACTCCAGCATTCTTGCCTGGAGAATCACCGTGCACAGAGAATCCTGCAGGGTCACAGAGTCGGACACAACTGAGTATGCATGCAACTTACATCTTAGAAGTGGGTTTACAATAGCCAGGACATGGAAGCAACCTAGATGCCCATCAACTGACGAATGGATAAGAAAGCTATGGTACATATACACAATGGAGTATTACTCAGCATTAAAAAAAATCATTTGAATCAGTTCTACTCAGGTGGACAGAACTGGAGCCTATTATCCAGAGTGAAGTAAGCCAGAAGGAAAAACAACAATACAGTATACTAACGCATATATATGGAATTTAGAAAGATGGTAATGAGAACCCTGCATGCGAGACAGCAAAAGGAACGCAGATGTATACAACAGACTCGTGGACTCTGTGGAAGAGGGCAAAGGTGGGATGATATGGGAGAATGGCATTGAAACATGTTAATTATCATATGTGAAATCAATCGCCAGCCCAGGGTTGATGCTTGGGGCTGGTGCACCGGGATGACCCAGGGGGAGGGAATCGGGAGGGAGGAGGGAGGAGGGTTCTGCAGGGGGAGCATATGTAAACCCATGGCGGTTTCATGTCATTGTATGGCAAAACCAACACAATAAAGTAAAGAAAATTTAATAAAAAAAAGAAGTGGGAAGAGAGATTTTCAAACTGAAGGACAATCGTCAAAGCATATGGGAGTGTGTTCGCAGGATTACAAAATACAGATGTGCTCATATTTTTCCAACCCTTAGAGGACTATTTTTAAAGTGAAGCTCAGAAGTAGCCTGTGTTTTGCTTAGATTTCCATGAAAGGTATTGGAGGCAAGGACTCTGGATTGGATTTCTGAGCTGGTATCCATATAGCTTGATTACTGGAGAAATAAAGTGACTGAAGCAATAGCCTAGTATTACATTTGCACAGGTGCACAAGTCCACAGCCGCTGCTGCTAAGTTGCTTCAGTCGTGTCTGACTCTGTGTGACCCCACAGACGGCAGCCCACCAGGCTCCTCTGTCCACAGGGTTCTCCAGGCAAGAATACTGGAGTGGGTTGCCATTTCCTTCTCCAATACAAGTCCACATGCACTGATTAATAGTATGTGCTTGAGGACATTTAATGAATAACATATGGGAATTAAAAGAGCTTATGGAGAATTGATTCTTTAAACAAATAAATTTATAGAGTTCTATAAATTTAAACATTTCAGCACTTACTGACAATATCAAAACTTGCTTTTTGAAAATTCACAAATTTGCGTGTTTTGATTGCTGTGAAGAGCTACAGGAAGCAAAACCCTTGACACAGTTACAGAAATTGAATCTTAAGTGTCACCATGGACATAGTCAACAAGGGTTCAATGTTCACTTTTTTCTCTGAGTGGCTCTCAAAGATGAGAGCCCATTGACCACAGTATACAAAACAAAGGATTTAAATAAAGGTCAACCATCAAATAAGCTGAACAAAGGAAATCACTTAAAATTAAGAATGATATCCTGTCCTTATCTCATTCTATGGTACTTAGTTATTTCAGAGGTCAACAATGGTTTTGCCTCAATGTAACTTGAGGCACAGACTTGGGATGTTTGTGTCTACTGATCATGAATTATAAACAAATAATACAATATATCACTGTATTATGTGGTAAAATTTTAAAATGCAAAGTAACATGAGTCAGCTCCTCTGTATGTTGCTGTAGCTTTGGATCTTTTATCACTAATTATAACCCATGAATCATAGGGATCACTAACTGAAAAGTCTTTGCTGCAAAGAGCGTACTGAAGGAAAGTTAAAAGGACCCACAGGGGAAAAAAAAAAAGGAAAGCTTGGTAAGAGCACCTAACAATCCATCCAACCCTGTTCTTGATAGAGAATATAATCTTCCCTTACATGGAAATGTTCCAAGATTTATCTTCCTCAACGTCATTTTCTTCTCAGTAAACTATCAATCACATCTCCCCCAAATCCACATAATGCCCAAAACCGTCTTACAGGAGAAAGCATATCTGAGTAAAACAAAAGATATCATCAAATTATAAAAAAAAAATACCTTGGGCCACTGACATACTTGAATCCCAGGCAAAGTGGGACTCTAACCTCACCTCAATACTGAGTGATCCTGGGTAAGCCATCTCTCTGGAGAACAGATGTTCATTTGTAGAAAATATGTACTGAAGAAAGCAGCCAACTCTGCCTACACAAAACTGATGTGGTATGAGAGCCTATACATACAAAGCAAGTGATCACTCTATAATTAATCAGATTAATAGGTGCTATTTTATTACAATTATGTAAGTACTACTACCTGGATACATTAAAATCTCTTAAAGGAATTCTATTAATATTCCTACAGTGATTTCTACTTCAATTTGAATAACAAAAAAGAAAGATTTCTCATTTTACAATCTATAGGAGAGGCAAGAAAATCCACATGTGACTTCTCCCATTTTCAGTACTCTGCAAGAAGCACAGTTAGTTCTGTAATTCTTCCTTGAAATGAGCCATGTATAACTAAACATTCTGTTACAATACAGTGAGAGGCAGTGTGTTGTTAGGTTTTGAAGACAGAAAACCTAGATTTGCACCCAAACTTAGACATTTACTAGCTTTTTTATCTTGTAAAATATCACATAACCTCACTGGGCTTTCCTGCGAGCGTCCATGCTCATTCACGTACGACTCTTTGTGACCACATGGACTGTAGCCCACCAGGCTCCTCTGTCCATGGGATTCTCCAGGCAAGAATACTGGAGAGGATTGCCATTTTCTCCTCCAGGGGATCTTCTGATCCCAGGGATCGAACCCGAGTCTCCTGTGTTTCCTGAATTGCAGGCAGATGCTTTACCACTGAGCTATTTCCTAATATACAAAATGGGATTAATAATAATAAATCTCTCTGAATCACAAGGGATATATCTAAACTGTAAAAACACAGGCAACCAACTGTGTGTAGACTACTGACCAGGATTTACTGATCTTTACTAGGCTGCCTTTCAGTATATCTTACGGTTATTTTCAACAGTATCTTTGGTTTTAAGTTAATAGTGCAATATTTATTTTATGACCCATGTTTGAGGGTGAATTTTTGGTTTATATTGATATGAAACAATACACTTTAATATTTTTGCAAATAAACCATAGTTAAATGTTACAATTATACAGGTAATAGTTTTCATGGTAAAAATACACCCTTTAAATCTGTGAAAAACTAGATGCTCTCACTTAAAAAATGCTAATACTTCTGTTGCGCTCTCATGACAAATCCTTTTATTTAATCAAATTGCATACCTTTCATTCAATAGTAATTTTTATACAATAGACACTGGGGATAAAATGTAGAATGAAATAATAACCACCCTCCATGTGTTCTGCATCTTTAGAGAGAAAGAGAGATCAAAATAAAAAGTATAGTAAAGTGAGTAAATAGTCCTATAATAATTATCCTCACAATGTGTAATGGGAACCAGAGAAGAAGAGCTAAAGGGTAAAAACCAGATGAAGAAGAGTATCAAACAACATTATGAAAATGTGAAAAGCAAGCTGTTCTAGTCACATGTTTAAAACAAAAAACAAAAACAAACCTGAGAGAGAGAAATAAATAAAGTTTAATCAGGAGGCCAAGATGCTACCTCTATTTTATTTTTTTAACTTATTTTTTAATTGAAGGATCATTGCTTTACAGAATTTTGTTGTTTTCTGTCAAACCTGAACATGAATCAGCCATACATATACATATGTCCCCTTCCTCATGAATCTCCCTCCCAATCCCACCCCTTCTAGGTTTGTACAGAGCCCATGTTATTTTCTTAACTAACATGACCAACTGGCCCACTTTCCCTGAGATTGCCCAATTTTTGTAGTGAAAGTCATGAATCACAAGAAAGCTCTCAGTCCTGGGAACACCAAGACAGTTGGTTGTGATACCCAGCTTTATGAAACTCACTGTTCCCAACTAAGAAGGTAGCTGTCTGTAATTCAGAAAGCGAACCATACACCAACCAGGTTAGCATCTTGAACTTCCAATCTCCAAATCTATGAGAAAATTAATTTGTGTTGTTTAAGCCACCTAGCCTGTAGTATTCTCCTATGACAGCACGAACTAACCAATACACCAACCAGAGTATAATATTTCACTTCTCCAAGGGTCAGTTTTCTCATCTGAAGACTGGAGAGGCTAGACTGATTAGATACTTTCTGATGTTAAGGTTCTAAATTTAGAGACAATCCACACCATTTCAATTAAAATTATTACATACTATATAATTTTTAGAATACTTACATGTAACTTTTTTCTTAGATCTTCTATAGATTTTCTTTTGAATTACAAATTTCATAATTTTGTTTCCACAGACAGCAGTTGTTTTCCTTACAAATCACATTTTCTAGTATGTTATATTTCAGACTGAAACTGAACCTAATTCATTCTCTATCTTACAACTTTTATGGGGGAGACAGATGCTTTCTTTTGTATACTTGGTGAGATAGCTGTAGTATTCTCTCACTAATACCACATTATAGCGTCTAGGAAATAAGACGATTATGTTACAAAACTTTATATAAATGGTGAATCTTAGAAAAAAGGTAGCACAATTACATTATTCTATTAACCCTCTAAATCTAAGTTAGATATTTAAAATTTTCTCCACAGTAAAATCAAATGTTTTCTTCAGGTTGTTTACATCTGTACAAAAATATATCAAAATACCATATTATAATTTGTTATGTCTCTCTATCCAGCTAGAATGACTAGAAAGTCATAGTATAGGTGAAGGAGATATTAAGGCAGGAAAACAAAGGTTTTGGCCTTCATATTTTATGTGTGAGTAATTTTCAAAAAAAAAGTTATGGAGGCAAGATACTGAAGCTAGTATACAAATAACTAAAAAATCTTCTTACAACCTGCCTGTCAATGTTATTTGTTTCCAATATATACCCAGTATTCCAGGAACTGTAGTTTTTAATTCATCTTCAAACATATCATGAATTATTCCTAGTAGCATATCATCATTAAAAAGAACTACTACCATTTTTTAACATAGAAATTTTTCAAAGTACAATGACAAAGATAATTTTATTTGGCCCTGAAAATAATCCTATGAAAATAAACACGGGCCATTGTACTTCCTTATTTATAGATGAGGAAACAGGTTTGGAGAGAGTAAGTGACTTGGCCATGAAACTCTGGCTAGTGATGGGCAAAACAGAAGCTAATATGCAAGTTCTACCCAGCGTTCTCCCATCTTGTAAGGTTATGGCTTTTTCTTCCCTTCACATAACTTAATTAGATCTATCCTTCAAGATCCTTCGGTTCTAATTTATCAGTACCACTCATCTTCACCTCTAGCACCAAAAATTCCTCCCTCCTCTGAAGTCTTGCTAAGCTCAAAGTAATCTCAAATGCTATTAATTCTTATATTCATTGACAGAAGTATATTGCAACATTACATGATAATCTGTATGTATATTTCCAGGCTACTCAACTGTATCATAAGCTCGAGCTTTCTGTGTGTCTTCTGAAATGTATGTATCCCCCTGGGATACCAACCATCTGTTTCATTTGCCATTGTTTGGACCTGGCTTTGATCCCTTCACTGGTCTCTAACTTTCAGTATCCTGATCCTTGATAATAGACTCCTTTAAGGCATGACCAATCATGCCTTCACCTGAACAAGGGATATTCCTTTTCATTTTCATTTCTGGTAACTATTATTTATTTACATAGACCTTCTTTTGTACTTTTTGATAATAGCTGTCAATTTTAAATATGTAATCATTGTACATTCCAAAATGTATACTAGAAAATGCAAGTATACAAGAAAAATAAAACTAACAAGGGACACATAGAAACAGAAGATGTGTTTCCTTTAATTATCACTGAAATTCCCCATTCATGACTGCTATATAACTAAACTCTTATTTCTCTTCATACTTCCTTGAAATGGCTTCGTTTTCTTTTCTGTGATTTTTTTTTAATTTTCTGAGATTTAAAAAAATTCTTAATTGGAAGATGATTGATTTACAACGTTGTGTGAGTTTCTACAATACAACAATGTGTATTGTAGAAGCCTTGCATGCTTGGTAACTCGCTTCAGTTGTGTCTCACTCATTGCGACTCTATGGATGGTAGCCCGCCAGCCTCCTCTGTCCAAGGCATTCTCCAGGCAAGAATACTGGAGTGGGCTGCCAGGTCCTCCTCCAGGGGACCTTCCCAACCCAAGGATGGAACTACGTTCTCTAATGTGTTCTGCATTGGTGAGCAGCTTCTTTACTGCTAGCGCCACCTGGGAAAGCCCAGCTATGCCTATATCCCTTCCCTCTGGAGCCTCCCTGCCACGTATCCCACATCCCATCCCTCTAGGCCATCAGAGTACCAAGCTGAGCTCCCTGTGCGATACAGCTGTTTCCCACTAGCCATCTATTTTACACTTGGTACTGCACATATGTCAGTGCTACTCTCTCATTGAGTCCCACCTTCTCCTTGCCTGGCTGTGTCCACAAGTTTCTACACCAGGCCAATTGGTCTCTCTAATTAGAATTCGAATTAAACACAGGGAAAGAAGGAATAAAATGGTTAGAACTAATACAGCCTAGAGGCAACTTTCTGCAAAGACATCCCATTCATTCCAGCTTTCAGCATTCTCAAAGCTGCCATAATTGGTGCTGTTTTAACAGACAAGTTCTTTAGGCTTTTCTCACTTTCTGGTTGAGCTCCTCTCTATAAATTTCATTTTTTGCTTAAATCAGGTAGAGTCACTTTCTGTTGCTTGCAAGTCAGTCACTTCAGTTGCTCAGTCGTGTCCGACTCTTTGTGACTCCATGGCCTGTGGCACACTAGGCTTCCCTGTCCAGCACCAACTCCCGGAGTTTACGCAAACTCATGTCCATTGAGTTGGTGATACTATCCAACCATTTCATCCTCTCTTGTACCCTTGTCTTCCCGGCTTCCATCTTTCCCAGCATCAGGGTCTTTTCCAATGAGTCGGTTCTTTGCATCGGGCGGCCAAAGTATTGGAGCTACAGCTTCAGTATCAGTCCTTCCAATGCATATACAGGACTGATTTCCTTTAGGATGAACTGGTTGGATCTCCTTGTTGTCCAACAGACTCTGAAGTCTTCTTCAGCACTACAGTTCAAAACCATCAGTTCTTTAGTGCTCAGCTTTCTTTATGGTCCAACTCTCACATACATACATGACTACTGGAAAAACTATAGCTTTGACTAGACGGACTTTTGTTGGCAAAGTAATGTCTCTGCTTTTTAATACGCTGTCTAGGTTGGTCATAGCTTTTCTTCCAAGGAGCAAGTGTCTTTTAATTTCATGGGTGCAGTCATCATTTGCAGTGATTTTGGAGCTCCCAAAATAAAGTCTGCCACTGTTTCCATTATTTCCCCATCTATTTGCCATGAAGTGATTGGACCAGATGCCATGATCTTAGTTTTCTGAATGTTGTAAGCCAACTTTCTCCCTCTCCTCTTTTGACTTTTTAAAGCACATTCCTTATCTGATATACCCACAAAGTGCAGTGCCTTGGGAGAGCTACATATTTTTAAATGTTTTGTTCTTATGTAGATTATATGTTATTATACACTGAAAACAAAAGTAACAAATGACCCTGAAGCACAACATTACTATTGGTTAGAATTTTAATAATCAACAGGTAAGCAGAGGCCGAGCTAACATTGGAAACTCATCTGTTTAGAAATGATTTTTATTACAGTTCAACACCCTAGGTTGGTGACTCACAGTGATAACACACTGCTGCAAATTAGCAAAGCATTTAGTGATGAGGGTAGCACTTATTGTGACCATCTGAATTTTTAATATCATTTTACCCCAAGGAAAATCTGATAAATTTAACTGCTTATGACATTGCTCCTTTTTAACTATGTAAATATTTTAACATAATCTATAGCTTATGAAAAGTAGAAGATTACAGTTTTAAATTCACAAAGAAAGAAAATAGTCATTAGATAATTTATGTAGGCAAGCGATATCATTTTAAAAGTACAGTCAGTGTCCAGGAAAGAAAGTCCCCTCTGCTATTCTAATTAAGAAAAGAAAATGCTAAGAAAAATCAACCAAGTAATCTTTTAAAATATAACTGGAATTTAACAGCAATTCTAGCCAATCATACATTAGTAGTTAACTCAATTTCCAACAGATTATAAATTTAAGCTAACTATTTCTACATACTTCAGTAAATTTCTCTCTAATTTTAGACATTTATATCTACTTAGAATCCTTTGTGTTTCAGGAATATCTTTTTAATCCTAGATATTGTGGGAATATCATACATGTATATGATATCTCTCTTTATTAATGACAAGTATTGCCCTGAACATAAAAATCCTACTGAAAAGTGGGAGAGGGCAAAAGATTTTTAAACATTCACTTCTTTCTCTTTTAGAACATCTATTACTACATGCTAGTATTTCCCAAAAGAATATTTTTTATTTTATTTGAAGTTGGCAAAAATCTTTGTGCTGAATCCTTTGAGCATACTTCTAGTGATAGATGTCAGACCAGCACTGTGTGGAAGAACTTTCATTTGACAAGAAGATGACAGGAAGAAGCCTCTATCCAAAATATAAGATGCAACTGTACAATCCTTCTGTGAGATTAATGGAATCTTTTGTCCTCGTGTATAAATGACTATTCATTATTGCCTTAATAAAATCAGTTCACATTAGTAATTTGAATAGTGTGAAATTAAGACACTTAAAAAGGTACATATTTATTCAAATCAGGACAGTTTGTTTTAAATGTCTTCTTTATATGAATTAAATGTGAAACAGACTAACAATACAAATTTCCAATGATATTTTATGTCTTTGTAATCACCAACCAAGAACACTTTAAGATTCATTCCCTGTGCCTACAGTATATACTCTAAACACCTAACATGTTGATAAGAGATGCTTCTACTAGTTTAGAGTATATGATCTGCAATAAAATGAAAAGTCTTATTTAGTTTTACCCTCCAAGTCAAGGTGTGAGTTATTCTAATTTATAACAAGCACTGCTTTATTCTCATTGGCCTTATCAAATAATTTCACATGTCCCCTCATATCACAAGAAGAGGGACTAAAGATGTTTGTTTTTTAACAAAAATTTAACATTCCAGAACATCTTCCCTACCTTCCCATCTTTCCCTATTCCTCTCAAAAATAAAACGGGAGTAAACAATACAATTCCATTATGCATCTTCTTATCTACAAATGTTATTCTTTATGTTTATCTGGGAGAGAACGACCAGGAGAAAATCATTTTTGATACCTATTAAAATGCTACCACATTTATATGTAATGCACATCTATGTAATGAATAGAAAAGAAATTTATATCCAATCCTAGATTGGGGATTCTTGTAATAATATACTTCAAGAATTAACCACAGTTTTGTAATGTTTTCAGATTTAAAAGAAAAAAAAGTGAAACAATGGTGAGATGTCAAAGACTGATTGCTTGTTTTCAGATTTATTTGTCTCTAGCTTTCTTACAGGCCTTCCCCTCAGAGTCTGTTCAGTTTTCTTTGTGTAACAGACAGGTTTTTCCCTTGAATACGGTGGTTTGCACTTACCTAGAAATGGACCTATATCATCATTTTTGCACTTGTCCATTTCTTTGTTTACCCTTCACAAGAATTAAAACCTTGAGAACAATACCATGAAATGGTTTAATCAAAACAATAATAGGATTATCACTTAATTTTTTTAAAAACTTTTAGTTAATGCACTAGATTCTTAGTATAAGTTTATTAACACAACACTTTCAACACAAAAAGAGTGTTATTTTCTTAGAGGAGAATAAGCAAAGCATATTCAGAAAGAAATATTTGGCTATTACCTCACTGAACTTAGCTCCTCAAATACTTTCTGGAGAGACACAAAATAAGTTTGAAGGGATTAAAATACAACATTGCATCTAGTTTATAAAAGCCATTTCTTCGGATCTATAAACTCCAGAAAGATTTGATCAGCAAGAGCTGAACAGTATACTATAGAAGAATTTGCAGTCTTTGAGATTTTATTACAGTAAGGTTTTAAAAAGTCATTTATCTGTTTTAAAGATGACTTCACTCAGTCATGTCCAACTCTCTGAGACCCCATGGACTATAGTCTGCCAGGCTCCTCTGTCCATGAAATTCTCCAGGCCAGAATACTGGAGTGTGTGGCTGTTCCCTTAGCCAGGGGATCTTACAATTCAGAGACTGAACCCAGGTCTCACAGGCCATAAAATTTATCCTTTTAAAGCATACTTTTTTGGCTTACATACTACTGGTGTTTAAAGCGACTTGTCTCTCATAGATGAGATTATTGTTATAAATTGACATTATAAGATGTTCTCTTACCTTACAGAGAAAGTTGATCTTAAAACCCAAAGACTGGGCATTTCTTGAGCCTGAGTTCATGTAGTTTCCAACCAAAAGAACTAACTCTAAAAGTCTGTTAAAGCTTTCACTTTTCTTCAGTTCTTCGCAGGCCAGAGTTACTGCTATGATGCTTGGCTTGATGTTGTTTACATGTTCTTCAAATGTGAGCTTGAAAAGAATGCTATTGAGACGAGGCCGCAACATTTTCACTGAGCTCATCTGTAAGATAAGGAATGCTGTATAAGACTATATATATAAATATAAATAAATTATATATATATATATATATATATATACATATACATATAAAGCCCATTATTTTTGTCTCTAGTGGGGATCATTTTATAGATGATACTGTAAAAATTTTGAATACAATGAATTCTCTCTGGGTTTTAACAGTTGCATTTCCTTCTCTTTGACAAATATAATTCTATTTTGTTTTAGAAATTTCAAAAGAGTATTTTTTTTAAAGTTAAAAACAATAGCTATTCAGTTTTAAAGAATAAATGAAATCATCCTTATAGCATTAACAAAATATTACTGAAGCTAGCCAGCTGCTATATGTTAATTGCATAATCATTAGTCATCAATAATATTTAAAGTGCCGAAAATCTGCCCCTGAGATGAACTATGAAAATGCACAAATATAACATTGAGTTGAGTGAACACCTGGGCCACATATAAAAAAACATATATGATGACAGATAATATAAGTGGAATCATATTTTCTAAAAATAATGTGGCTTCACTATTACCTATTTCTATGCTGTTCGAAACCAGAAGACTAGCTCTGATTGAGCACCTAATAATTTTAAACCTATGATCTATATTAATAAAATATATTAAATATTTATATATGCTCTAAAGAATTTCACCTGCTTGAAAGAATGTTGACGTTAAATAAATTATGGTAAAATTACATGAACTTACTTTCAGGTACATTATTCAAGAATTTTATATTGGTTTTCTTCAAAACTGTTCAAGTTAGGTTTTACTTGTTTCATACTCTGGGTCCATATTCACTATTCCCTTTGGTATAGTTCCTATGATAATAATTCCTTTTAGTCTTTAATTTCCCATAACTCCAGGTCATTAACTAGTTTTCACTCACGAAATTAATTCTGGGAGAGAGGTGGGTGGAGGGTCAACACATAAGAATATATACAAGCATACACACAATGAAATTATTAACAATCCTAATTATTTTATTTTTTGCACATAGTTTAGCTTCTTTAAATACAAATGGCAGTCACAGAGTAGGCATGGGATAAGTGTAGACAACATAAAAATAATTTGACAACATAAATAAGAGTCCTTAGTTTAAGGACTTTTAAACTAAGAGTTCTTAAGGGAACAAAATACCCCTCAAAATCAGCAGAACGAGCTGTCAAATAGACCCTATCTGCTCTAATCTAATACAAAAGTAAAGCATAATCTATCGTTTTTCCTCTTTGAAATAAATTTTGTCATTAACCTTTGCTGTCTGCTAATCCTCCTATAAGCATTCTTGCTTTTCATAGGCAGATATATAAAAGCATACTGGGAATAATATCCCTGTTACCCTGTCTGAAATGTAGGTCATATCACTCATCAATAGCTTTGCAAAAACACAATCAGGGGAATATTCAAAGCATCCTATTGTTTTTTTTTCAGTACTCGCATGGTAAGTGTAAGACACACCATCTACTCACAAAAAGTTTCCAACATAGCCTAAAACTCATAACACAATCACTTGATAACTACAGCTAACAATAAAACTAAATAGGCAAACAGAAATTAAGTGCTGGAGATGTTCACTGAAATAAGACAAAACTTTAAACTCTATGATGATAACATTTAATGAAGGCTTCACAGTAGAGGGGATACAAATGGATAAATAAATCAAAATTAAGCAAGAAGAGAGAAAGAAAAATTGAGTGAGTGAGTACGCAAAAACAAACAGGGACCAAAAACAAAAGTTGTAGAGAGAAAAAATGAAGTGAGAAACAGTTTATAGGTTAGGAATATATGAGGTATATACCTAGGGGCAGAATTTGAATCAAAGACCCTTTAGAGCCCATGTAAACGCCATAAAAATTGGAAGCTAACCACATTAAAGTCTCCATGAATGAACAAATCTAATCGCCCACGTGTAAATTTGTGTGGGAATCTATCCAAGGTTCTGTCTTTTTCTGCCTTCATTGACACCTCTATCACTGTCTCCAAATCCTTTCCCACTTAATTTTTCCTTTCTTTTTACTGTTACCTGTTATCATTAGCACAGAAGCATGTTTTCTATCATCTTATTAATATGTTTAAGAAGTAGGAATTTTTCAGTCTCCCTGATGGTTAAAAAACCAGACAACTACTTGGACCAGTGCTATCACCATACATCTCCCTTTTGGCTATGCCCTGTAAGACCTGTAGGAACCCTGAACACAAGGTGGCTTAGGTCTAAGATCCACAAGGAAGTTAAAGCCTAAGCTTACATAGATATTCTCAGTCTTGCTTCATTTCTAATACCATTTGTTTTCATTCATATCTCTGTTGCATTCATATCTGTTTCTGGGCTTTGTATTTCAATACTTGGTCTACAAAGTCCAAACAGCATGGATTTGATTTTTTTTTCCAATACCACCCCCAACCTAAATAATGTGACCAAAAGTACTTTAATAATTATAGTAACAACAACAGCAATTAATATTGAGTACTCTGTGCCATACAGTGTTCTAGAAATCTGTTATATACATATATGTGGATTTGATTCTCACAACCACCCTAGGAAATGGTTATTTGCATTGGGTGTTAGTCGATCACTCATGTCCAACTCTTTGTGACCCCATGCACTGTAGCCCACGAGGTTCCTCTGTCCATAGAATTGTCCAGGCAAGAGTACCCGAGTGGGGAAACATTCCTTCCCCAGGGGATCTTCCAGACCTAGGGATTGAACCTGGGTCTCCCGCATTGCAGGTGGATTCTTTACCATCTGAGCCACCAGGAAAATGCGTTATTCGCATTAGTCTCCTAAAAATGAGGAAAGTGAAGCACAGAAATACTAAAGAACTTGTACAGAGTCAAATTGTATGGCTATGGGGCAGTCTCAAGTCAGTGATGCCTACTCTCAGTTTTTTTTTTTTTTTTTTTGCAACATATATCAACTACTTATCTGTCTCCCTTTGAAATCTTCATTAAAGTCTGATATATTCTGGAAAAAAAATTATATGTTGAAGTTCTGAACTCAGGCATTTTGGCTACAGAACTCAGACTCTCAATAACTACACCAGGCCACCTCTTGAGTCATATTGAGAGTGGTATGTATGACTTGTTGAAAAAGAGACTAGGGACAGGAATATTGTTAGTTAAGTTTTCAAAAGGTCTTAGGAACAGGTAATGCCCTTGGATGTTGACAGTAGAAAGGGAAAGAAAGCAACATATACAAGAGGAAGAATTAAGGAAGAAGCAAAGGGACTTAGTAGTAATTGACCAGTTATGGCAGGATAAAGTCAAAGATGGTTCCAAGGTGTCTAGTCCTTTGTGAGGTAGAATAATGTTGGCATTAATGAAGGCAGAAGGAAGTGCCAATTTGGTTTGGCTTATTGTTTGGTTTTTATGTTTGTTTCAGAAAATGAGGGTAGATGAATTTGCTTCCCTTGATCTGCTACCTATACTCCAGTAAGTCAATCAGTGACTAAGGCAGTGCAGGCTGGTAGGGAACAGCTTAGTAGTAAATTCAACCAAATGACTGAATCTAGACAGTTTTGCAGAGTCTGACTGTGTGAAGCTAATCCACCTAATTTCTCTGCTTCAGTTTCCTCATTCGTAATGAAGGGGAAAGTCCTGTTAAGCAGTCTTGTTTTGATAATTAGGTAGGAGCCAAACAAATGATCCATATACATTAGTTCCTTCCTTTTTTGTCTCTGTCTCTAGAGTTGTGGAAAGCTGAGGTAAACAGTGTGAGGTCCACAAATAAAAACTATTAGCATTTTTATTAGCATTTAAGTGAATTTGGTTCACCATCCTTTCAGACACCAGTGTATTTTACTTCTAACAGACACACTATTAGATTCCCATTATTAGGACGTGGATTAGGACATGACATAAAGATTAAACAACAACATTAAGACTCCAAATCTTGAAGTCATGTTGAAATCATGGCAAATACAATGTAATTTAATACCATTCCTTGCCTATATTTTAACCTGAAGAATTACTTAGAATTGGCTCTTATTTTCAGTTCTCATCATTCAAGCTTACAATTTACATACTTTAAAGTTGAATCACTAAAACTGACTATTTAAATGTGTTCCCTGATCCTTCCAGCATTCCCCCCTCCAAATCATCACATGAATAGTGAAATGAACCTCTATAATAGGGAAATAGTATAGCTTTCCTGATATTTTGAGTTTAGCCATTGTTATGATATCTGGTAGCATTTGGAAATTCAGTCCTTGAATTTAGGAGATAAGTATCAGAGCTGTCAGATTTCGGAGTTATCAGAATATTGTGGGAGGCAGGTTGTTGATGAGGAGTATGTAGAGAGAAGAATCAAAGACTGCATCTTGTGCAGCACCTAACACAGGTCCTTGCATATATTAAACATTCAAATATTTGCTGATTGATTTTAAAAGCACTCCTGAGCTGGCTAACAATTTTCTGGATGTTCTCCCAAGGAAGACAGGCAGGTTGCCTATTGAACAAAACTAGCAATGGATGGTAATATTTTACTGTCCCCAAAATGATGTCTTAAGCTAAGATGTCGAACCAGAAATCCTAGGGAATTATCTTACTTAACTGCTATTACTGGATACAATCTATCACCAATCAACCTGATTCAGGGAAGAGGTTGTGCTATTATAAGAGGATCACAGCTGCACTTGGATCTAGCAAAATCTCTTTCTTCATTTTCCCACTAAAATAAAATTTAGTGCAGAGTAAGTGATAAATATCATATGTAATTTGAAAGAAAATCTTATAAAATTAGTGAATGAATGGATGTACTCATTAATACAAACAGAAAGTCCAATATCAGCAAAGGACAGGATTGGGAAGCAGATGCACACTGTAAAGAGGCATCACAGTCGGCTGATGTGGGACAGGAAGAAGGTACCCTATTTCCTATGTAAAGTCATTAGCTACCAAAAGGGTCATCCCAGTGATATTGCCCAGGCTCAATAACAGCCCAAATTCAGAGCTCTAAATAACTATTTTGAAAGATAGGTTCAAGAGAATTACTCCCTTAATCCTCAGATAGGGAAAAAAATCATTCTCTGAATTCTCTAGACTCAGAAGGTAAATTATAGTAGAAGAAATAGGACTTTTGAGTTACACAGATCTGGACTTGAACTACAGTTGTGTTACTTTATAGTTACAATCTAATGCAATTTACCAAATGTTTCTGACACTTTATTCTCCACCAGTAAAAGGCATTCCTTAAGTCATTTATACATGTTTCAGTAAGACAAATGAGACCTTATGTGTAAAACTGCTGTCATGATAACTGATACAATAGAATCACTCTAAAACAATAGCTATTATTGCTATTATTCTCTTTACTCATTCTCTGAAATTATCCCAAGAAGGTACCATGGTCCCTGACTGTTCTCCAAAACCTGAGATGAAGTTTATCTCATCCATTAAGGAACATGTGTCACTAGGGCTTGATGAAGAACAGCCTTCATTATCTATTGAGCACTTTGTAAATATCATGCAGTGCTCCCTTTAGTCAATTTCAATGCATCATATAAATTTTCCACTAGAAATGTTAGCAGTGAAAACATGTTACTAGAAAAATCAAGAGACTTATGGAGGAGGTGAAACTATATGGACTCTCTTAACAGAAGCCACAAAACAGTATGCTTTGATCATACTAATAGAATTTCCTGCAGTCAGAAGTATGAATTTTTATGATCAGAGCAGGGTAGACTGATAGACAATAGCTGAATCTCCATTAGAAGATTTGTCTGTGTAAGGGAGTGTTTTGACAACTGAAGCAGAGAAATGATAAGAAGCACTGAGTGACATCCCCAGCCACAGTTAGAATTATTAAAAGACTCATGTCTCATAAAGGTACTTGAGTACACCTAAGTGATATAAGGAAATATAACAAAAACTTGGCTGAAATGCATGTTTGCTTTTCCTTGTGGTCCCTTGCAGCATTTTAGTTGACTGGCATCCTTTGTTTTATAATTCATTCTTTGAAGTGCTGTGGGATGTTGACCAAGGTGTTGCATTACATAGGGGATTTATTTGTGTTACAAGATACTTGTCTATCAAATCACATCAAGCAGCTATCATGTCTTCAGATGATCTGCATTATATTAAAAAAAAGTATACTGACAGCTTTAGTGAGAGCAGCCACAAGTTGGTTATTTCCCCAAAGAGGTAGACACAATTTTGTTAATATAATTTGAATTTTATCCACTTTACTACCTATGCAGCTGGTGAATATTGATGTTCTGCCAAACTACCATAAGATTCCAGAGAGAAAGAAAAAAAGGCCCAAGTGTAACAATCATGTGTGAAGGAGAGGAAGCAGTCACATGCCACACCTGAAGTCATGTGTCACTCACTTTTAAGGTTATTTTCACTGCTAAGAAACACATTTTCAACTGCCATCGCAAGTGAGCATAAGTGATCTTCTAATATCTTTATTATATATTAAAGATTCATGGGAATTAACAGATATATTTGTAATAAATACATATCTGTTACAAAAGTGTTTCCCCTGATACCTAAATACATTGAAATTACAGAATACTTTTGTATCAGTGACTATAACAAAGGTGACATAATGAAGGGATGATAAAGAAGAATCAATTTAAGTTAGACAGCAGGCAGATCTTCCTATAAAAGTTGTGAGACCCAGACTTGGTAACTGAGCTAAACTCTGATGTTTGGAAGCACAGAAATATTTAAAACAAGGACGTCTGTGATTCCCTGTTAAATAAATCATTTTATTATTCTATTTTAGACATAACCCTCTCCAGAGTAGGCTCTCTACTGCTCACTGTTGTACTTTTTGCAGTCCTAGATACTGTAAAAAATGATTTTGCAGGATAAAATCATCAATACAGGTGCACCTGCTGTATGGAGCCAATGGCAAGCGATGTCAGGAGAGATAAGAGTCATTGGTAATCTGTAAAATGAAGCTTTGGCACAACAGGGTGTTGAAAACTGACTCTATCCCAGAAAAGCAATGATGTGCTCATAGAGAATATTTTCCCCAAATGGAGTGATATGTGGAAATGATGCATCAACAAATATTTACTCATTTGCAGTCTGGAACAGTACACGGTAACAATGTTGACCCCAAGTGACACTGGAAGCTCAAAAGAATTACACTAAGAAATGGATAAAGAATTTTTAAAACATCATTCTAACAACTGTCTGAAGCCAAGTACAGTCATCAGAGCACCTGTGATACTAGGCTGTTATTTTAAAGGATTACTGATAAATGGATAGGGGAAAGGGGTTAATTTTTCATTTTTTACAAAATTTAATGAAAAGCAATCAATAGAAAAATTGACATCCACAGACTTTATATGAATATTCAGTTTTCAGATGGTTTTAATTTATCTCATTTTATTGTAAAAGCTGATGGAATAAGCAATCCTGTCACAAAATGGATTATTATGAGAAGTTTATGAAATGAACCAGAATCTGGATACATGGATTTGAGAACACACCATAGTGAGTTTTCTTTTACCTGATCTCACAATTATTAAACCATCATTTTTTTCAGATAAAAATGAAGGCACATCTAGAAGTAAGAGCTAGCATTCATATTTACAGAAGGAATGAAAATAGAAACAATCAAGGCATTACATATCAAAACACTGAACACTTTGAATAAAAGCAGATAAAGAAAAATGCAATTTTCCCAATGAATATGCAAACTTGACTAATGATTTAATATTAATGGAACAGAAGAGCTACAATTTTCCATCCAAACTAACTGCCTTTGATTATGCGTGGGAGAACAAAAAAAAAGCTTTTAAGAATTTCCTTTTCACCTGATTAAGCTATCTTGAATAGAGCTCATAAGCTCTTGGGGGGCTTCAAAAAAATTAAAAAGCTAACTGATTTCATAGCTGTAGTTCCAACTACAGGCATAAATCCACTCTTCCCGCCTTCACATATTTATGCAGAAAAAGAAAAAAATTAACTGTGCTGTCAGCAGTATCACATAATCTTTGCTTTTCATTATAAATGTTTTTATGCACAAAGCTATCTCAACATCTTTTTCTTAGATTATAGCTTTAGAAGGTTTTTAATTGAAAAAATATGGGTAATTTTGAAGTCAGAAAAACAAAGTACCAATTACTAAGAGAACTAATTATTGCCTTCTTTTTCTCAGAAGATGTGTTACTTTAATAGATACACACAGTATGGGTCTCCATCCACAGTGCAAGACAAGTGGGAATTTCCATAGCTCTAAGGTTTGAGAACAGCTGAGCTGCAAACACATGGGGAAGAGTCTAAAAGCTCCTGCTGGGGGTTCTAACTGGCAGAGTTTTCAAAGATCTGTGTTTTTTTTTCCCCAGTACAGGTACAGCACATAATTACAACAATGTACCAAATTCAATTCTGTGGGAGGCAGATTGAAGGACAAGTCAGTGGGAAGCTATGCAGCCAATCTACCCCCCTAAAGAAAAGGATTATTGATCCTAGAAGGTGTGGGAAATGACATACCCCTCTTCCCAGGAAATCTGCCTCTAGATACAAGAAAGGTCCCTAGTTTTTTTGTTGTTGTTGTTGTTTCTAAATTTTTCAACATTCAAGTACTAAATGGATACAGAATTAGACAAGAATAAAAAGAGCCCACTTGATTTTGCATTCAAGCTAATACATTCAACAAACATTGGTAAGTATATCATGTGAATTAAATCAATGTAATACAGACATTTATAGAAGTTGTAATCTAGCAGGGGTCATTCAATAA
>ML661243.1:3025957-3037783 GCA_007570785.1 Antilocapra americana
AATCTAGCAGGGGTCATTCAATAAACAACCTTGTGATTAAACATTTAATTAAAAACCATGATAATTTTGAGAAAGGAAAAGAAAAAAAAGGTGCTCTGAGAGAGTTTAACATGGAGACCTAAAAGTGAGAGCATAATGGGGAGAAAAATTAAAGCAGAGACTCAAAGAATAAGCAGGAGTGAGGCAGGCAGGAGTGGGAGTTAAAGGGAGCAGTGTGTGTAATGGTCCAAAGACAGGAAAGAGCATGGTAAATTCAAAAAACAATGCACTGATGCTTTAAGCAGATAAATAATGATGCAACACAAATGTACTTTAGAAATGTCACATCAAGGGCTGTGCCGAGACTGATTTAGAAAAAGGTCAACAGCATTAAGTGGAGAAAACAGGCTAAAAGTATATTATAATGGTTAAGGGAAAGATGACACTGGCTTGGGTTACTGTATATTTTAGGTGCAATTAGGAGTTAATTAATGATCTCTCCTAGATCAGTGTCAACGTATTATTTAAGGCAGAATTCTGATTGCTGTTTCCTGAATAGTAAATAACTAGAGGCAAGGGAGTAGAAAACAAAAAGAGACTACTCTTTGAAAAAACTCATACTAGGTAATAAAGAGACGGCACCTCAGGGCCAGTGAAGGATGATTTATTCAACCATCCATCCAGCTATCCATTCATACATTTTGGGGCAATGAATGACTTAAGATTCTTATTTCTGAAGAGAAGGGCAGAGTGGAGACTGAGGAACTGAAGAGGCAACAGACAAATGGAAGAAAAGTAGGCAGGGGATAATTAATGCCTTACATAGAGATAAGTAAATTCGTGTGTAGTAAACTATTTCACACACACATGCATACATGCACATAAGCACACACCAGTTCAGTACAGTTGTTAACACCACAGTCTATGACATCAGACTGCCTGGGACTAAATTCTGTACCTACTACTATGTAACTGTGTACAAGGTCCCAAACCTCCCTTGACCTCAATATCCTCATATGTAACATGAAGTCAACAACAATACCAGTCTCACAGGGCTGTAAGGGATTCATGAGACGGTGAGTGTAAAAACACCAAGCATGGCACTGGACATAGTAACACCTCGATACATTCTTATTTCTATCATTAACAACAACGACAAGTGGATTAGTAATAATAAATAAAGTATCCCTTTTCCTGAGGTTTGAGAGAGAGGAGGTTAACACAAGGTATGAGTAGAGATAACAACTGTGGGTAGAAGAGATAGTGTTCTAGCAACTATTTGCTTTCTCATTTCCCTGGTAAGAGTTAAGTTGTCTGTAGGTTGAAAAGAATGGAAGGGGAGGGAGGACTTGAAGAAAGCAGGTAAGATACGGTATAGCCGTTATAGAAAAAACAAAAGACCACTGAATTAAGAACAAGTAAAATAACTGCTGAAATGGCAATGAGAGTGCCGCAGAGGTAAAAGCTAAAATGTCATCAAGACACCAATTCACTCACTTCATTAAAGAGAATAGAGAGACATAAAGTCAGAGAGTTAGAGGCACAGTGAGAATGTGAAGGAACTTGGGATTTTATTCTGTAAACTCTGGGAGACACAAAAGGGTTTCAATATAGAAATCACACGATGAATAAACATTTTTAAGAAGATTAAACTAATAATTTTGATGGCAGATGAAAGCAAAAGCAAGACAATAAGTTTGGGACCTTTCTTATTTGGGCAGAGGATTCTACAGATGTCCAACGTTGTCCAAAATGAAGCCTGTCCATATATTTCTAGGATTATAAAGTATTTGGACATTTCCACAGAGAAGTGAATTTAATTTCAGCATAGACTTGAGGAAATATATTTGAACATAATTTTTACTTTGAGATCTAAACTGTGCGATTTTTAATCTCAGGCTCATGCTTAGTTCTAATAATTGTCTTAAAATTCAATAAACCCTAATCTACTGGCTATTATATACAAGATATACATGCTTACATATGTGGTTAAAAGACTAAGTCATATCATTATTTCAAGAAACTTTTCGCTAGATATGAGACTATCTAAACTTTATATAGATCAGGCAAATCCTGACTGATACTGCCTTAGATAATTTACATAGCATAAACTACTTAGAAATGTCCTTGACTATCTTCCCTACAGACATGTAGCTAAGGACGGGGAGAGTAAATAAGAGCACCAGGTGACCTCATGCTCACAGCCCCAGAATTATTTATGGTTGCATGAATAAACACGAAATCTCTTTCCTTTCCTATTTTGCTTTGAGTTCAGAAGGTATATTGCTCTTTATGTCCCCAAACTTCATTTCCTCAGTGTAGTACCAAGGATATTCCTCTTGAAGGACTTGCTTGGCAAACTAATACATCTTGCAAGATAAACTGCATTTAGGAAAAAAAAAATGTCTTTGGAGAAACTGCAGTGTACCTACTGTAAAACTCATAACCATCATGACACAGCTGAATTCTCGGATGGTATATAATCTTGCTTCAATATGAATTACAGTAGCTTAAGTTTTAAGTGTGGACTTTGGTCTAGAAAATTTTATAATTTAATATTGTGCTAAAGTATTGCTACTTATAAACAATATCTGGCCAGTTTAGTTAATTTGCCTAATTCAAAAATGAGAGATATAGTTTTTATAGGAATCTATACATGCTCTATTTCACCCTAAATATGCATTCCTGATTTGCTTTTCAAGGATTTGACAGAACCCTCCTACATCAGCATATGCAGTGCTATATCTGAGAACTAATAAACTCTAAATATGGGTAAGCAGTTATTGCATATGTTCAAAAGGAATGTTCTCTGTTCTATCTATCACATTTTTACTTTAAACAGGATTTTTAAATTGCAGAGTAGCAAATCAGATCAAATCAAATGTATTACTATTAAAGAGATTATAAAATATTTTGGATGAAGCAGAGTATTTGACTATTAGGTGCAAGGTAATTTTTAAAAGTCTTAGTATGCAGATGGAAAATGGTCAGAGAGCCAGAGTAAAACTGAAAGCTGTAATAGAACTGTTTATTCACATGGGACCAAACTTGAACACTGAGTCAAAAATAGCTTTTCTCTAGGAAATTAAATAAATCATAGCCAACATCTTTTTGTCAATTATTTGAATAACAGATTTGAGGAAACCTTGAAATATATATATACATATTCACATATACATATATGTATATATATATATAACACTATAGTTTTAATACATAATCTATACCTAGTTTTATTTTATACCCTTTAAAATGAAGAGGAAATAAGAAAATATAATCCATTTCAGTAATTATTTAACCCCACTAAAGCACAAAATGTATTTATGAAACTTTATTTCCAGCTGAAACCATGTATTTAATGTTTTTAATCAATTAATGACACTCTATAAGAAATCTGAAAATTTTTGCACTTTTCTGATATAATATATACCATTCGAAAGAGACTCCAGAATATTTCTAATTACCTATAACAGTTTCCACCTTTCCACCCTTAAGAAGCCTAACTTTATTAAAAAGTCAAATTATAATGGCAAGATCTAACTAGAAGGAAAAATAGTCAATACAATAACATGTTATTTTTATATATTAATATTAATATCAGCATTGATACAGAGGAAGATCCCTGAGATGTTGTGAGGTATTTCATAACGTAGATCTTAACTTGTTTATTTTTCAATAATATTATAAGTAATAAGTTTGTTTTTTCCCAACAGCCAATGTTATGTAAGTTATATAGTTAGTTATACAGTAGAAAAAAAATAAATATAAGCAATTGAAATGTCTTCCCCCGCCTACCCCCACCCCCCATTTCTGTTAAGTGTTACCTCCAAGCTGAGTCTGTGGGCCCTTAGGCTAGATACATACCACAACTCCAAACTGTTCAGGTTCACAGAGGTCATCATATTCATTCTTCAGCTCTGCTAGTTCATTGAGTACCTTCTGTTCTGGAAGATGTTTTACAAGGTTCTAAAAAGAAAAAAAAGCATAACAGTTTAATATTTCATTATTAGGATTATAAAAGATATATTAACAATTCAAAAAGTGATTAACTAGTATAGTGGATAAATTTCTGATTGTGGTTCTGTCACAGTACCAGTGTATCTTCCCCTTCTCCCAAAAAGCTTTATCAAAAATTAGCTACAATTTAATGTAAATAAATATATAAGTGTTTGGTTTCTCTGCATTATCGTATATAAATGTTAAATTAAAAAATCATATGACAATAAATAACATTACAAAATTGACTAACGTTCTAGGTCTTAAACACATATCATAATTTTAAGATTTATTTTCTGTCATGATAATTAGTCAATCTATAAAAAAACAGAAAAATACTATGTAGAATTTACTCATGTGCAGTAATAATAATCATCAACTATATGCTTCAAAATTGGCAAAATTTGGACTCATTTTCAACCTTACAAACCACATCAAGCCTATAAAAATAATCTCCTATTATTTATAATATCTGTATTTTTTTCTATTCTCTTCTTCTATGTGATTTCCAATTTCTAAAACAATTATCAAAGAAAGAATCCTAGCGTTGGCCCCTACAGCCCACACCTCATTTTCCCAGCTCTTCAACTTTACCATCTCAAAGTTGGCCATGTCTCGGTCCAACACTGAGTCTGAGAGACAAGTGTGCAACCCAGTTTAGAACTATCTTTCGGATAAAACTGTTCAACCCATCTTTCTGATCTCTTTCAGATAGTTCACTTAAAACCTACCTTTCAGAACAACTTATATATATAAACACACACAAACATACACACACACACAATGTGTATTTGTGTTAGTCGCTCAGTTGTGCCTGACTCTTTGTGACCCTATGGACTGTAGCGCATCAGGCTCCTCTGTCCATGGGATTCCCCAGGCAAGAATATTGGAGTGGGTTGCCATTCCTGTCACTGGGAAGATAATGCCTGAGACGTAAAAGGGAATGGCCGATGCCACAGTGAGCAATGGGGATCCTGTACTCCAGAATTCAGAGATGTGCATTCTAGTTGGTTTGGTAGATGCTTGCCTTAGTTTCAACACTCTCTGGTTGCAGCAGCTTTCCCTAATGGCATCTATTAGAAGATTTATTTTATTTTATTTTTTAAATTTTCTTTACTTATTGTGTTTGTTTTGCCATACAATGACATGAAACCGCCATGGGTATACATATGCTTTCCCTCCAGAACCCCCTCCCTCCTCCCTCCCGATTCCCTCCCCCTGGGACATCTCAGTGCACCAGCCCCGAGCATCAACCCTGGGCTGGCGATTGATTTCACATATGATAATTAACATGTTTCAATGCCATTCTCCCATATCATCCCACCCTTGCCCTCTTCCACAGAGTCCACGAGTCTGTTCTATACATTTGCGTTTCTTTTGCTGTCTCGCATGCAGGGTTCTCATTACCATCTTTCTAAATTCCATATATATGCGTTAGTATACTGTATTTTTGTTTTTCCTTCTGGCTTAGAAGATTTAAACAGGCAGAAACACCTCTACTGTCTTTTGGAACCAGATGACTAGGGAAATCTTTGTCAGATCTAGGTGGGACACTAGTGGTAAAGAACCCGCCTGCCAATGCAGGAGACAGAAGAAACACAGGTTTGATTCCTGGGTTAGGAAGTTCCCCTAGGAGGAGGGCATGGCAACCCACTCCAGTATTCTTGCCTGAAGATTCCGCTTGGACAGAGGAGCCTGATGGGCCACAGTCCCTGGGTTCACAAAGAGTCAGACATGACTGAAGTGACAGCATACATTGTCAGATCACTGGCTGACTGAAGAGATACTGAAATCCAAACTAGAGTGACCACAGACAAGGAATACCGTCCTCAGAAAACAAAAATCAGCTGTCTTTAAGGAGTGGCATAATTAGATTCCCAAAGTTATAATATATTCAAATCTTCAGTTCTTAAAAAAATATTACAAAGCATGAGAAGAAACAATAAAGCATGGTGGATACAGGGAAAAAAGAATTTGGCAGAAATGATTCCTGAAGAAGTTCAGAATTTAAAGTTATAAATCAAAAATATTAAATAAAGTGTTGTAAACACGCTCAATGAGCTAAAGGAAACTATGGATAGATAACCAAAGGAAAATGATACTATGAAAAGATTAAGAATAAAGAAATAGAAATTACTAAAAAGAATCCAACAGAAATTCTGAAAGTAAAAATTACCAATAACTGAAATTTATAATTTACTATAGGACTAGATATGGGCAGGCAGAGCAAAGTAGCAATGAATGTGAAGGTAAGGAAACTGATATTTTTAGGTCAAAGGAACATAAAGATAAAAGAATGAAGAAAAATAAGCAATGCATGAGGGATGTGTGAGACGCCAAGCATACTAACATGTATATCACAGGATTCCCAAAAGAGAAAGGGAAGAAAAAAATCTTTGAATAAATAATGGTTGAAAACTTTCCAAATCTGCTGAAATAGATAAATACACACACCCAAGAAGCTCATTAACTCCAAGCAGGACATCAAAGAACTATGAGACACTTTGTAACCAAAGTATCAAATGTAGAAAATGAGAATTTTTAAAGCAGCAGTAGAGAAGTGAATTGTCACATTTAAGGAATCCTCAATAGAATTATTATATGATTTCTCTCACTGGAGTCAAAAGGTACTGGGATAACATAAGTGCTGAAATAAAAGACTATCAACAAGAATTTTATACCCACAAAAACCATCCTCTAAAAATGAAAAACTAAGACATTTCCAAATTAACAATAACAACAACAGCAACAAGAAAAGAAATAATTTATCACTAGCAAGCCTGTTCTGTCCCCAAATACTAAAGGAGGCCCTACAAGCAGAAATTAAAGGGCAGTAAACAAAATTATGTGTCAAATATACCTCAATAAAACAAGCAAATAAATAAACATACCACTGTAGCCAGTATACATGTTTTCAATAAAAGGATACAAAGTGATTGAAAGGAAAAGCATGGGAAAAAATATAGCATGTATATAGTAGCCAAAAAAAGCAGTGAGGTATCTATATTATTGTCAAATTAAAACTGTCACTTTGAATCACAAAAAGGTCACAAGAGAAAAGGATATTATATATTAATAAAAGTCTCAACCCATCAAGAAGATATAATTATTATGAACACATTCCTATCCAAGAACCAAGCTCCAAAATACATGAAGTAAAAATTGACAGAGTTGAAGAAAGAAACAGACAGATCTAAAATAATAGTTGGAATGCAGGGGTGATTCAACATATAAAAATATGATAATTTTTTTACTTTTATCTAGTTTGTTTCACTTTTTCTATTTTATATTCAGTGCTCCCATTTCATTTAGTTTATGTTCTCTAATTTGTCCATCTCTCTATTTTTTTGATGTTCTTTTTCATGTCTTTATCAAGTTTAAGTAAAAAAGCTTTTGTATACATAAACTATGTATAATATATATATACATATAATATATATATACATAATATATATATATATATTTTAGAAAACTTATGATTTTTTGCCTAACTAAAAATATTTTGACATTTTGATTTCATTTTGACTTAGTATGAATAGAATACTAATTAAAAAATTAAATTAAAAAATAGATATACCACAAGCAAAAAAGGTTTACTGTATAGCATAGGGAACTGTAGTTAATATCTTGCAATAACCTATGATATAAAATAATTTCAAAAATACTATATGTGTATTTGGATAACTGAATCAATTTGCTGTGTACCTGAAACACTGTAAGTCAACTAAACTTCAATAAAATATATATATATATATATATATATATATATATATATATATATATATATTACAAAAAAAACAAGCAAGCCAAAACTTTAATTATTGTGACTTAATTATATTTTGGGTGGGAAAATTATGCAAAGCTATTTGCACTTTTACTCTTTTGCCACTTTTTTTTTCCATATTGAACTCATTCAACCTAACAAATACAGAAAAAAAGCATAGGAAAGAATGTGGCTAAGGTAAAATCACATGGTCTCTAATTCTTTTGCGATGTGAACCCTCAGTAATGCAGATTTATATCATCCAATGAGTAAACATTCTATGTTGTAGAATGTTTAAAAATAGTGTTTATTTCTCTGTCAAAAAAAAATCAACCAATGTAATATGCCACATTAACAGAAAAAGGGAAAATATCTCACATGATCATTTCAACTAATACATTAAAAGCATTTGATAAAATCCAACACATATTTGTGAGAAAAAAAATGCTCTTTAAACGAGGAATAAAAGCAAAGTTTCACAACATGATAAAGACCATATAAAAAGATGTCACAGTTAATATACTCAGTGGTAAAAGACTGAAATCATATTTGTTAAGAACAGGAACAAGGCAAGGATGAATGCTTACAACACATCTATCCATCATAGTACTAACGAGAGCAATTAGACAAGAAAGAGAAATAAAAGGCATTCAAATTAGAAAATAAAAAAAGTGTCTCTGTTTACAGATGACGATTTTATATGAAGAAAACACTAAGTAATCCAACAAAAAGTTTAAAGAGCTAATAAATGGATTCAGAAAGTTTCAGGATACTTAATCAGCATGCAAAAATCAGTTGTATTTCTGTGCACTATAATCTGAAAGGAAATTAAGAAAACAATTCCATTTACAATAGCATTTTTTAAAGCACCTATAATGATATACCATTTCTACAATGCCCACTAGAATGGCTATTGTCTAAAAAGTGGGAAATAAAAACTATTGATAAGGATGTATCAAAATAGGAACCCTTATGCATTGCTGGTTGGAATGTAAAATGGCACCAGCACTGTGGGAATAGCTTGGTGGTTTCTTAGAAATTAAAAACAGAATTAACTGTATGATCTCACAATTCCACCTTGGGTATATAACAAAAGGAACTGAAAACAGCATCTCAAACAGTTTTGTGTATACATATGTTCATAGCATTGTTATTCAATAGTGAGAAGGCAGAAACACCTACTATTCCATCAACAGATATATTGATAAATATGGTATATACATACAACAAAATATTATTCACTAGAAAAAGGAAGTTTTGATCCACGCTAAAACACTGATGACTCTTGAGAATTTTATGCTTACTGAAATAAGATAGACAAAAAAAGACATATACTGTATGAATCCACTGATCTAGAATAGATTCTTAGACACAATAGAAAAGACGTTACCAGGGGCTGAGGGCAGAGGGGAATGGGGAATTATTGCTTAAAAGGATAGAGTTTCTGTGTGGGATAATGAAAAAGTTCTGGAAATAGTGGTGACGTTTGAACAACAATTTAAATATACTAAACACTAGTTAAACTGTATATTTAAAAACAGGATAAATAGTACACTATATATTATAAATGTTTCCAAATTAAAAAAAAGAGTAGGCAATATATAACCTTATGTGCCCATGGAAAACAGCTGTATCTCAATCTACTTTTAAGTCCTCTTTGGTCTCTGTTTATCTTTACTCTCCTCCCACTAATTTTACATTTCCACTAAGCTCTGTGCCTGCAATGGCACCCGCTGTGTACTGATTAGTCCAAAGATTTACGATATCATGTCATTTGACCTAAAAGAAAAATCAATACTGATATAGCAATATAAACATCAAATGAAATTAAGCCCAGCTACTACTGTGCCTCATTAACATCATTTTTAATAGAATGTAACAGTAAGTAAATACCAAGCTGTTGTTTCTCCTTTTTTTAGAATATTTCTGATACATATAAATTGTTTTTCAAAATTTTTTCTCTTAATGGGATTTTTTGTGAAGTATGTTATTAAGGAAAACACAGAATCAGACTGGTAACTTTCATAACTTTCCCTACAGGGGAACTCAATTAGAAAGATTAAAAATGTTGATACCATTATTAAAAATATCAACTCTGCATATTTTCAACTCTCCATCTCAATTTGAAGTTTTAACTGTGAAAATAACTATTGTAGAATGAATCAAGCCTATAATAGGCTTTTAGCTCTGAATGTTAAACTTGTTGTTATTTTGCTTCTCTTCCAGCTGCAGATAACCTGTTAAGTCATCTTTACACTGCAGGCTCCCTGGCAGATGACATTTCTTTTCTTTCTCTGTTCACCTATATGAAATAATGAACACATTCAATGGGCTTAGATGTATTCTGATTCTGGATATGGTCTTCTGACTGACTTACAAGCTTATATAGCTGCCAGTGTTTAGTAGATTCTATTCGCAAATAATGTTTAGAATAAAATCCTCTAAACGTGTGGTAGATACAGGACTTATTGCTTAATGAACCTACTACATCTAGAAACCCGTGTTTCAAGTGGCCATCATAGCCAATACCTAAAGATACCTCAGTATTTTTTCCATAAATACTAAAAAATGGAGCATAAGATCAGACATTAACAATGTTTTCATGCCCATCCTGAATAGAAGAGGAAGGAAGGTTAGAAGAGAGAGGAGAGACACAGCAGCCTCTATGCTCCTTCACTTATCTTCAAAAGTATGTCAAGAGAGAAAGATGTTCAATGAACAGTTTATGAATAATGTGGAGAGTTCTTGGAGTCAGCTGGAAGTCCATATTTTCAGGGCTCCTGGAAGATCCATGCTAAGTTGCTTCAGTCATATTCAACTCTTTTCGACTCTATGGACTGTAGCGCATCAGGCTTTTCTGTCCATGCAATTTTCCAGGCAAGAATTCGGGAGTGGGTTGCCATTTCCTACTCCAGGGGATCTTCTGGATCCAGAAACTGAACCTGCATCTCCTGCAATGCAGGCAGATTCTTTACTGCTGAGCCACTAGGGAAGCCCCTGTCCTACCTAAAGGAAGGGAAGTGTGGATTATGCAATCAGGCTAGGCCCAGTACGGAAGCCTACATTTTGGAAAGGATCAAAGTAATTGCGAGTGCAATAGCTGCTTCTTGGATGTGTCTCCAGGCATGGCCTACCTACTCCCTCATATGTCTGAGTGCTTGGTTATTCTGAAAATCAAGAATGTTAAAAAAAAAAAAGGAGACAAGGAAAGAAAAACATGTTTCTGTATCTCGCCATAGGACACTCCACACCCTTGGCATGTAGAGGGCTTCAGTACACAGCAGCTATGCCCCACGGGAAACTCCTCCCCTCTCTCCACTCACAATGGTGCCAAGGAAAGGGATCAAAATAGGAAGTGAGGAAAATCACCCACCGCAGCTACATGAAAGCTGACAAATTAGTTCATAAGATCTGGAAGATATTCCTTGAGAGCCATAGAACCATCTAATGGAGATAGTTTTGGAAAAGAGTTAAGGTCTTGCAACAGCAGCTAGGAGCAAGAGGAAGCAAACCTCAGGTGAATAGCTGTGGATTGGGCTAGTGTTTAAATGTCATATTGCCCAATTAAACAATTGGAAATAGCTTTTGTTTAGTTTCCATATTGACACTATGGCTACTTAAGATCTATAAATAAACTGCAAAGATGAGTTCAGACAGCCCCATACTGAAAGGGGAAAGCTGTTTGTAACAGCAGAGGCTAGAAATTATAAATTTTTAAACATAACTTATATTCTGACAAATTGTGAATTAATAGGCAAATATCCTGTAAAGTTTCAACCTTTCTATTTTTCCCTCCCACTGCTCCTACTTACTACTGAGCATCTTCTTTCAAACATTCTAAGACTTGTGTTTAAAACATCAATTCTAGGTCAGTATGAAAATTTCATCTTAGAAAATGTCAATAAGCTGAAGTTCACAAAGAAAACAACAAAGGGGAAAGCAGTTACTATGTCATCAAATGAGCAGATTTTTCCTATTTTTACGTATCACAAATTCACTTTCTGATGACTGTCACAGTTATCTAAAGGGACTTCTCCTAAAACATTACAGGCTTTTAACTCCATTTTTACATTTTTGCAATGCCTCTA